>APFE030909783.1:85202-95260 GCA_000404065.3 Pinus taeda | reverse complement strand
TTTATCACAACTGTAACAAATCCCTTTTTCTCTTTTTTCCTCCAATTGTTGTGGATTCAACCTTGTAGGTTGTGGAAGACTAGGAGAAGCAACACTTCCATCTTTATAGTTGTAAGTGGTAGAATCAGGTTCCCAAAGGTGAACCTCATGTTGGATGTTATCTTTTAAAGTCACTATGAAGACATCAATCCTATGCTCCTCTAGAATATATATTACCCTAATATTCAATTTTTGTAAGTCTTCAATGTGCTCCGCCTTTGAACCCTTTTGTTCGAGATTTATCAATTGGCTAAAGAAGGTGTTTCTATTTGTATATTAATAATGTGTTATCATTTACTCCATAAAAATTGACCAAATTACAAGTGTTTTACAAGAAAAAAGTCATCTATACCATACAAATTGATTGGGTTCTAAATATAAAGATGCAATGCATACCTTTTGTGAGGGTTGCACATCATGTAGATCAAAATATTACTCCATTTGTAGTATCCATGTTACTAGATCCTTTCCATAAAACTTCCTCATATCGTTGAAACGTAGTGGTTCTTAAACCCCACAATGGAGTCTCTAAAATCACAATTCATATTCCTTTTGTCCTCATCATGATTTTCATGGATTACCTTGTCACCACCGGGATGCCTTTCTTGAGAGAACTTTGTCAAACCTTCCTTCAAACCTTCCATTTCTACTTTTAAACCATTCATGTCAACTTTTAAACCATCCATCACACCTTTTATTTCATCTTTGATTGCTCTTGTGAGAGCGAAATTTGTTGCACTTGGTCCTGTAATTTTAATATATCATGTTGCAATTCTTCCTCTTCATGTGTCATAGTAGAGCTTTCTGATGGATTAATGGGTGTAGAATTATTTTTCGTAGGAGGAATTTTAGAACCCAATACTAATATATATGCTTCAATATTCCCTTGGAATCACTTCAAACTAATTTTTCAAACAAAAGTTATGCAACCTTTTTTTAAAAATACACATATTTTTCTTGCTTTTAGGAGTTTGATATTGCAATGGTTGAACCTCTGTAATTTCGGATCTCCAAGTTCTAAAATTTCTTTCTGTGGTATCTCTTTGAGTCTTATTTCCAACCCCACAAATCTGACCAAGAATGGATTCTTCAAGAAAGAGTTATGTGAAATCTCCCACGATGTCCTGATTATTGATTGTTTTAGTAGATTGAAGTTGTATGGTATGCCACGTGTCAATGTTTCAACCTTCGGCCTTGAAATTGACACACGAAAAATTACAATTCTTGCATGTTTAGCCATTTTTTTATAGAATTCAAATTTGATTCCTGAAACGAAATTTATGACGATTTTCCCTAGGTCACATGTTTGAGACAGAATTCGGGAGCCTACAACAACCCCAGATTCCTCATATCATATCTTTGAAATTATAGCAAATCGAGATCAAATTTTTTTACACGAAGTTCACCAAGATTTCAGCTCCACGTGGTAAACATTTCTACTTCGAAAGTCTCTTAGAAAAAAAAATTATAACAAAAATTCCAAGATGACCTGTTTGAAGAAGCGAAATCCTAGAAACCAAAGCTCTGAAACCAAATGTTATGCAACCAGCTCACAAACAGATAAATAAACGACTTAAAAATTATCCTCATCAAGTGGGAAACCTCTTGTACATTACATAAATGAACAATTATTGGATGATACAAATGACAAGGCCTCATTTGTATATATAGGAGTCTTCACAATATAATCAGAGCCTACATAACAATAATAATGTAAGGGCACAACAATAACAATAGTGGGATTCTATGGGGCACAAAAATAATAATATGGGGGCTACATGGGCACAAGAATAACAATAAGGGGGATACACTAGTATTTTAGGGACCTAAAATCTCTCCTCCAAGGACACACTTTGATCACAACAAATATTTTTGTTTTTTACGTGAAGAAGACAAGGAGTAAGGATGAATACCAGAGAGAAGGTACTCCCTCACTCTAGCATTCAAAGGACGCAGAGTTTTGGACATATATATGTGGTATATTCTCTCTATGATAGAGTTTGAAGGTTCTATGATTTAGTGTATAGATATGAGGCACTATTTCTATGGCATCATCCAAATTTGGAGGATGATATAGAGGATGTGTTTTGACCCTTTTTTAGACCTCATCTCTATGACATATCTATGTAGTATAGCGTGCATTCTAAGGCAGAGTTGTAGGACACTCTTTTCCCTCTTAGAGACCTTATCTCTGTGGTATATCTGTATGAAATAGCATGAGTTCATAGGCAAACTTGAGCGATGTTTCTTAACTCTCTTGGAGATGTTGTTGCAGAGCTTTCTGGATAGAATTATGGAGGGTTGACTTAGTCCTTGGTGGTTGGTCATATTGACTTTGATGTATCTCTTGTGGCATTGATTCTCTAAGGAAAAGGTTGGTTGGGTTTTTCCCCCATTGTGGGTTTTCCCAGGGTAAAAATCTTCTTGACTCTTGTGCATTGTGATCTCTATTTCTCTATTGTCTATCTGGTTGAATTTTTTAAGTATAATTACTTAATGATTATATTTTTGCGTGAACAACACACACACACACACACAGATAGTATATATATATATGTGTGGTGAGTGACTGTTGTGTGTTGTGTGTGTGTGTATATAATAGAGAGGAGAGAGAGAGAGAGAATATTTCATGTAATACATGAGAAATAAAATAAAATAAATAAATAAATATAATAATGATAATTTTAATGATAACAATAAAATATAAAAACTAAGCAATAAAAAAATTGAATTATAATAATACATTGTGAAAAAAATATATATATATAATATAAACAAATAAAAAAAATAGATAGATAAATAATATAATAATAATAATAATATGATTATTATTAAAATAAAACTAAGAACCTTTAAGAAGACGAATCTAGAACCCAACAATTGCTAATTTTCTAGCCATTGTCTCTAGTCAGATTACTTCGCCTCCTTTCAATTTCTATGGCCTGACACTAAACTACAGTGATGGAAATAACTAATCCTAGCAACGGCTCAGGGCTCTTTAACGCAAATGTGATGTTTAGTATTTTTCGCATGTTCTGTCAAAGCTGAAGAGTGAGTCCTCTCATGTTTGATGTTGGTCTCATGCTCATAAATCCTTTGATTTATTGAGCAACCAGTTTCACCAATGTAGGGTGTCCCACACAAACATGGGATGACATAAACAACTTTCATATTCTTAGGGTCCAACAGGTCTTTCACTCTTTTTAGGGAGCTTTGAACGGTGTTTAAGGGCCTAAAGGTTGAGGCAACATTATGCTTCCTTAGGATCCTTGCAATCTTGTCAGTGTTGCCTTGGATAAATGGAAGATGCACCCCTGAAAACTTATCCTTGGGTTCTTTTATAAGCTTAGGACCTTTATCGGTTTTAAGGAAAGATTTAAGAAATTGGTGCCTACTATATCCATTAGTATTAAAAACATTGAGGAGATGGGCTTTCTCATCATTAAGTTGGTTTTCATTAGAAACTCTTAACGCCCGAGTAGTTAAGGTGTTGATAACACCCATCTTTTTAGTAGGGAAATGATGGGATTTAACATGAATATATTGTTTCGTGTGAGTTTTCTTACGAAAAATCTGGTGTGAGAAAGAAACATCATCCTTCTTTGAAAAAAGGAAGACAAGGAAAGGCATGCTCCCATTGATTTCACATTCCATAGTGAACATTAATGAGCTATATTGATTATTAAGATGTTGGAAAAAAGTTCCAACTTTTTTCGACCATGAGACCAGATGACACAGGTGTCATCCGCAAACCTCTTCCATAGCTTTGGTTTGAATTGACCTGAGGCCAAGGTCTTCGATTCAAATTCCTCCATGAATACATTAGCCACTACAGAGGAAAGGGGGAAACCCCTGGCAACACCACAAGTTTGTTCGTAGAATTCCCCATTGAAGCTGAAGAAAGTAGAGGTAAGACGGATTTCTCAATAATTCAAGTATGGATCACAAAAGCCTAAATTTTGGATATATATATATATATATATAGAAGTGATTATCATAGTTCAGAAATAAAGTACTTCTATTATAATGAAAAATCAGCATGGTATCAGAGCTTTGGTAAAGGAAAGATCACATAGATCAATCTTCAAGAAACCCTACTTTGATATCAAGTAGAATAAACCCTAGATCTACAATAAAGTTTCATATATTACTTGTTTTATAAAATCAGAAAACAAGCTAGAGGGGGCGTCAAATTTCAGATCATGGAAAGTTATCATTGATCTTATTCTTGCAAATAACAAAGTTTTAGATACTGTGACAAGGAAGGTTGTAGAACCAACAAATATTTGCAGGGAAATAGAAGTTCAAAGAATATTACATCACCTTCATGAGTCTTATTGTGTATTCCATTAGAGATCATATAATCCCCTATATTGCAAATCTTGACACCCCCAAGAAGATGTATGATGCCCTAACTAATCTATTTACTATCAAGAACATTGGTCAAGCCATGAGCTTGAAGAATGAGCTTCATGATGTAAGGATGACAAATGATGACACTATGGCTTCATACTTCATAATAATTTCACAAATAAGAGATCAAACTCAAGCAATTGAAGACATTGTTTCTAAACAATAACTAGTGACTACTCAACACTCCATGGTCTTCCTAGATCATGGTATGCATTTGCAGCAAGCATAAGTAGCAGGAAGGAAGCTCCTTCATTTGAAGAACTATGGGCCTTTTTTGCTCAAGAAGAATTAGCTAATATCAAGAGATGGAAAGGAAGAATAAGCTCAAGCACTTGTAGCTCGATTAAAGAAGAATAATAATGAAAAAAAGAAGTTTGGCACCTAAAATAAAAATGCACGAAGAAGATCCAATTCACAAGGAAAGAGAGACTTGTCAAAAGTCCAATGTTTTGGATGTCACAAATTTTCACATTATATAAATAATTGTCCTAAAGCATTGAACAATAAGAAGAGGAAGAAAAATGATGCTGGTGGTGAGCATCCTGATTAGAAGAAATCCAAGAATGATTCTTCAAAATCTTTCGAAGTTGGTGATACATACTTCTTTTACTAGAATTGCTGCAAACAAACTAGGAGAAAGAGGGAACTAAAGGGGGCCCTCACATTAAATTACAAGTCATTTAGATCCCTTCTTAGAATCTTTTAGTAAACCTTAGAAATTTATAATTCTTGATAAGGAAGCTTACTTGGAGCCAAGGCGTTTGGAGACAAAACCCTATCTAGATGTTTCCACTTAAAGAAGAAACCATAGCTCTTGAAAGGAAGGAATGGCATCTAATGATGACATGGACAAAGTTGAAAATGGATGCAAGAAGTCTAAATATCAAGAGGAGTTTTCTATCTTCTCAAAAGATATGTATTTTATATCTCTCTTGTTTGATTATTACTATTGTTGTAATTTTACAAATAGTTTTTTTCTATATAATACTACCTAAGCACCTACGGGCGATTTGAACCGGTGACCTATCGCAAGGAGTGCCTTAACAATGCACCCATTCACCGTCAATCCAAAGCCCCGTGGGCTTCATTTCACTATTATTTAGTCTCTTGTCTTTGAGTTCTTTGTTTGGTTGTAATTATTCTCCCATGGCCTTCTGATGAGGATTGTAGTTACATAGTAAAGTCTTTGACAATATAATGGAAGAAATGCAGGAATGAAGCAAATAAAGAGGGATTTCCTAGAATCATGACTTGTGTTGCAACATATTGTACCAGAACTCAAAGGGAGTGATTAGATCAGAAAACTTGAAATATGATTTGATCATGGTGTCTACAAGGTCTAGCATTGGAAGGTTCTTCTAGTAAGAGGGAGAGGATCATGACAAGACATTTGTTCCTGTTATGAGGTACACTTCTATTATCATTGTTTTTTAATATTACAATAGGTTGATGCAGAGACTAATTTCCACTATAATTGAGGAGGAAGAAGTGTACATAAGAGCTACCTCAATTTTGTGAGTAGAATAGCTCGTTGATAATTGTTATACTAAAAAACAATGATGGTAGAGAGAGAAACCTAAACTACCATAGAAGTATCTGTCTCAATCTAAGAGTGAGCACACAATTTTGGTGTCTAGAAAGAATTTGTGATCTAGTGAAGGAAACATAACAGTTTATGGTTGAGCTAAGATGTGTTTCTCAACATGTATTAGCAGCATGGTACGTTTGGTCATGAATGAGAAGTACAACTGTAGACTCAATCTGGGTAGAAAGTGTTGAAGACAAAAAGAATTTTTTGATTCAATTTAGGCTCCATTATAATTTCTTAGATAAGCATGAAGTAGTCATCTATTGCACCCGATATGGTAGAGGCCAAGTATATTGCAGCTAGATTGGCAAGTGAGAAGTTTTATGAATTATGAGGCTACCTGCTGGATTATTTTTTATCATGTGCTAGTGGTGACAATGATGATAGGTCAAATCACATATCACTTCATTCAATACATTGTTTTGAAGGGAGCTATGAAGCTCTAGTACATATTCATTGTTAAGCAGATATTTGATATTCTTATGATGCCTCTTTCTATATGCAAGTTTATGTACTTCTGGGACAAGCTTGGGCTTGTGGATATTTCCTCTCCCAATGAAAGGGAGATATGATGATACTTCATGGACAATATCATTATGTTTTCATGACCTTGGTTGGAGAATGATTTGATACTCTCCATGTGTCGTCATGATCTTGGTTGGAGAAGTTCTCTCTATGTCATTATGACATTGGCTAGACAATGGTTTGACATATTAGATGGCATCATAAACTGACATTCTTCCTATGTCATATACTTTGACCTGATTAAGGAAGTTTTCTATGTGTCAAGTAAGGTGAAGAATGGTTCGGATAACTAACATTCTTCTTGTATCACTTTGACCTTGATTGGAGAATGAATTATCCCTGTGTCACTTTGACCTTTGTTTGAAGAATGAATTATCCCTATGTCACTTTGACCTTGGTTTGAAGAATGGTTTGGCAGAGGATATTCTCCTTGTGTTGGTTAGACCTTGATTGGAGAATAGTCCTAGAGGCCACTCGGATCTCTTTCTAGAGTGAGAAGGAACCTCTGAGCATCGTGCTCATATCTCTTTTTAAAGTGAACTTGTCTATCATTGATGAGGCCTTAGGTGTTTCATCTAGACTATGTCTATAGTTGTTTGATGGTGAAATGTGATTATATTGATGTTGGTGATTATGATACTGATGATGATTCTTATCATCTTGATGATTATCAATAATCTTGATGATTATCAATAGGGTTATGACTTGTATTGTTAGTGACAATAGGAGCATGGCCTAGACTGTTGGTGAGACAGCATGAGGGACGGACATTCTAAAGAGAATGGTCCCTGAGTCCCAGACACTCAATGGAGTGGGTTCCTTTTCAGCATCATAGCTTAGATTGAGGCCTTTAGATTTGGGACATGGGTTTCCCTAGGGTTTGACCATGGGTGATGGCAAGCCTGAACTAGTCAAAGTACCATGAGGTGAGGCACCCACTAGATCATGGTGACTAGTTGAGAGAGTACCATTGGTTAGCAAAACTAACATGGGTTTTCATACATATTTATGATGATGTTGATGTAGGTCAACGGAATTGACCTAATTGATGATGTTATCAATGATTTTAACCCTTTCTTAAAGAGATCATGTATACAAAAAACATTTGAATAGTCATTATGAATACCTCCATAGCTAAGAGGGAGTGTTGAATTTTATAGCTATGGTCTGTCTTCATAATATTTTCGTTTGTATTTGTAAAATTGAAATATGAATTATATTTGTAAAAGAATTTTTATTTGAGGCGTGTTCTTAATGCTTTCAAGAAAAAGAAAAATATGTATTTTGTCTTCAAAAATAAAAATATTATAAGGCTCATTAAGAGCAGGAAAAATAAAAAAAAATTCTATTTCTATTTTTCCTCCACAAGAGACCAAGTTGTCCCTCCAAGATCAAGTTGGCCTGCCCATGAGACACACCCATCCACATGAGAAAAAGTCTATAAATAAATCATATTCACTGGTCTCCTCTAAGGACACACTTCAATCACAACACATATCTCTTTTTTTGTGCAAAGAAGACAAGGAGTAAGGACGAAGATCATAGAGAAGATACTCCCTCACTCTAGCATTCAAAGGAGGCTAAGATCTAGACATCTATATGTGGCATATTCTCTCTGTGATATAGTGCGGAGGTTTTGTGATTTAGTGTGCAGATTTGAGGCGCCATTTTTGTGGCATCATCTGAATTTGGAGGTTGATGTAGAGGACGTGTTTTAGCCCTTTCGTAGACCTCATCTATGTGACATATCTCTGTGGTATAGTGTGTATTCTGAGGTAGAGTTGTAAGTGACACTTTTGTCCCTCTTAGAGACCTTACCTCTGTGGTATATCTATGTGGAATAATTCAAGTTTAGAGGCAAACTTGAAGGACATTTCTTGACTCTCTTGGAGACATTGTTGCATAGATTTATGGACATAATTGTGGAGGGTTGACTTGGTCCTTGGTCCTTGGTCGTCGTGTTGGTTAGTTGACTTTAATGTATCTCTTGTTGCATTTATTTCCTAAGGGAAAGGTTGGTTTGGTTTTTACCCCATTATGGGTTTTCCTGGGGTAAAATCCTCTTGTCTCTTGTACATTGTGATCTCAATTGCTCTATTATTTATTTGGTTGAATTTATGAAGTATAATTACTTAATGATCATATTGTTGTGCTAAAAAATAGATATATATCATTGGTAGTAATTATCATAGCTCATAAATAAATTACTTGTCTCTATTGTACTAAAGAATCAACAATAAGAAGTCACCACGTGTATTCGAAAAATTTCTACTTATGAAGGCCAATGACAACTTTAAAATGTTGTATGTTTGCAATTTACAATTCACCTTGACTGTCGATATACATTTATAGTTAGCCATTAAATCTAGCATAGTATTTCTTTGATTAAATCCATTACTTATGAATTTTAAAATCACATATAAGGTATTTGAAATTTATTCAACACTTGTCAGCTTGTGATCAATTAGAGAAACCTACAATTGGTTAGAAAAATCTCCCATACTATTTTATCTCATTCATTTGTTTATCTTATCAATAATTAAAATTTCAAATAAATTTTAAAAGTTAAATATGGAAAATGAACACATTCACACATTCTTTTGTTTTGAATCTGAAGCCATTTCATATAGGAAAAACCATTAACTATTCTTAAATAAATCAAGGTTACAACAAATGGAACTCCCCAAAGAGTCGATAAGTATTTTCTTCTAAAAAGATTAAAAATTTGGTGTTGTTTCCCTATAGATGTACATAGGTTATAAATTTTGGAATTCACTTACTTGGATGATTTCTAAGAATTATTTGACGTAACTTCATTGCATTAACTATCCCACATGATGATTTGCTTTGCAAGACCTTCTATAGTGGTTGCGAGTTAAATTTTTTAAGCTTCTAAGCAACTCTAAAGATGTGCATAGATTTTGTGAAGGCCACTGGAATATAGTCTACTACCTTTTGTCCATGGGAAACCCATGGAAGCACCCTAGTGCATGTAGTTTTTTTTCCACAGGATCCATTAGCATGTCATATAGTGGTCTAACTAACCCTCTTCTGATGATTGTTAGGGTTTCGAGGGTTGGAATGAGGGCCTACAAGGGTACTAACTATCATGAATGAAAAATAACATTTAAGAATTAAGTAATGATGTTTGATGAATTATTTTATTGATTTAAGCCCTTCTTTGTTACTTGAATTTTCCTCCTTGAAGAAAGGTCTAATCAAAACCCTCATACCTTGGCAAATGGTGTTTGTTGTGCATGAAAAGTTTTGGCATTTAAATTGTTTTTAAGGGATAATATGAAATTATTCTCTCTTTATAGAAGTGGTTTGAGTCATGAATTGGTATTACCTTTGCCTCTTGAAGGTGTTATCACTTAAGAAGCAATTTCTGAATTGTTCACATCAGTTTGATTGGGAGGGTTAGGTGTTAGTCCGAGTTCAGTGTTTCCATGTTTACTTTAGTGTCTAAATCTTAGGAGTCTTGGTAGTATGG
>APFE030909783.1:48772-84848 GCA_000404065.3 Pinus taeda | reverse complement strand
TTATGTTTGCATCATCAGTTGTCAGCTTACACACTTCGCCTATCATGTCCAACCGCTTATCCTCATCATTAGAGTCATTAGGTACCTTGGTACGCTCGGGTTGCAAGTTTCAAGAAGAGACAAGTATTCACTGTCATAATTATGATTACATTCATTGCATGAGGAACAAATCGGTAAATGTTCAATTTGAATTCCTTGAACATCAAGCGAGGCAGCTATCAAGTGAGGCAGTGATCAAAGGTTAAGACAGTTATCTCTCAGGAGGAATATAGTGTTGAAGAAATGAAAAAGAAGTTGAGGTTAGCAAATCTTGAAATTGCTAGATTGAAGAAAGCACCAAGGAAACATGCAATCAAGGAAGCTCATTTTAATAAAATGGAGGCTCTGTGGGAAGACAAAACATTTTCAATGCTCAAGGTGGTCGACTGTAATGCCCAATATTATACCTGGAAAGTTCCTGCAATAAAGGAAGCAGAATTCATCAGAAAAGTTAATACGAAACTGAGAGCTGGGATCAGAGTCATGAAAAGGCAAATTAAGGATTTGAAGATCCAACTAAGCCAATGGGAAAGACTCCCTTAGCTAAGGAAAATCACACAGGAGGTAAGGGTAAGTCCCAAATTTTGATGATTTACCGTGTTCAGTTTTGAATAGCGTCAGGGCAGTTGAAAAGGACATTTCAATATAAAGAGGCTCAAGACAGTCAAATTTTTGCTTAAAACTGTGTTTTTGTGATTACACAGCAGTTTCGTAGCGCGCTACGAAACTGTTGTAGATTATGCCTAACGCACAGCAGTTTCATAGCGCGCTACAAAACTATTGTAGCTGCATAATTAAACTCAGTCGACCAATTTTGAGTGACCGGGGGGGAAATTTTTTTGAAAGGGAGTTTCAGAGAAGGATCATTTACAATGTGCAAACAACCAACAATGGCAAAACAAGCGGAAGAAAGATATATGAACTCTAAGCTTTTTGTTATACAAATGATCACCGCTAGTATTGTCCATGACTTTTCACACAGCTTTGAAGAGGTTTTGTCATCACACAGGTATATGGAAAAGGTTTACAGCACATGAAGAATGTGGAACTCCAATAGATTTTTGGGTAATTAAAGAAGAACAACATGGTTAATTGGTTTCGAATATCCTTGAGGAAACCAAAAGCTAAAAAACAGGGGCAGTTTCCTACTTTTTAGTAGCAGTAAAGGGATAAGACATGAAGAACCAGTAAGGAGCTTCAAACATCCACCACAGCTAAATTGAAGGAGACCACTTGTTAGAGAACGAGTTTTGATTGTAATAAATACTATCACCAACATGATGTGGAGTTAGACTCCTAATTGTATTAGGTTTCTAGAACTTCCAGTTAGCAGTTAGTGGTATTTAATAGTTAGTTTAAAGTGTTAATAGGTGTCATAATAAGATGAATTCGAGTTCCCCTCATGCTGGAGGAGGAATCTCAGTTATGTAGAGAGATCTATATATAGCAGAATATCTGATGTACAAAGGGTTGGAAAATTATTGAGAAAAGCTCTTATATTGTGCTTTGAGTAAAAGACTTTGTTTTCTAGTAATACAATATTGGCCTTGCTTCTCAGGAATCAGAAGGAATTCGATGTTCTAAATGTCTTGTGTTGTCTTCTTCCTATTATCTACAGTGTTATGAATGTGTGATCACTTAGAAATCACTAACAGTGCTCTAATTTCCTGCATACATTTGTAAACTGTGTTGGTCCTTTATGTGTTTGGTATGTTCTACATATGTTGGATTCTGAATGCCCTGACTTCTATGCAAAGCTAACTTTACTGTCAATACTGAAGCATATCTGACTCCATAAGCCCAATGGATACTTTCTAATTGTATTTCAACCTCCTATACTTGTTCATTTTGTTTCATAGAGTTAGCCATCTTATTCATTATCCAAATTTTTAATCTTGTGAGAGAGCTCTCTCAGGTTGGGGAGGCTAAGCCTCAGCCTAAAGTAGGTTTGAAATAGCTACTTAAGATCTACCTGATCACGGCAGCCCATCAGGGTCTAATTTTGAGATAACATTTTGGTGCATCTGCCAGGAGCCTGAAGTCTATTCATTCCCGAAATTAAGAAGCTAAACTTCTAAAGGTAGCAGGAGCTCGGAAATCTTTCGAGGCTACAAAACTACCTTGGCAACTCCACACATCAAATAACAAATTGGAAGGTGACTCCACTACTAGAAGATCAGTAACTTGATGAAGTTTCAAGATGAGTTCCATTGCAAGAATGAATGCCAGGTATGCCCCTATGAATTAGTCTCATATCCCTAGTTTTCCAAATCCTATGCCAAAGTTTGATTGGTTAGATGATCTTCCAATATTCAAAGATGAAAACAAGGACAATGCTGCTCTTCATTTGGTTAGGTTCCATATGCATGTATGCACTCTTAAGGTTCATTTCCATGAAGATTGTCTCATGAAGATGTTGATGACCACTTTATAAGGAAAAGCATGATCTTGGTATAAAAGCTTGGGAAATGGTTCATTATATTCTCTTGCTAATTTCCATGATGAATTCTATGACATGTATAAAGAGTGTCATCCCTCCTTATTGCTCGTCAAACATTGTCATAAACATTCTATGAGTTTTATTCAATATTTGGAGTATTGTTATGATGATGATGAATTTATGGATGAAGAAATTTTAGAGGCTCTTCATAATAATACATTTCAACACCAAGAAGAAAGTATAACATCCCATGAAATGCAACATGAAAGCCAGCAGGGGTTTATTTATGAAAACCATGTTCAATCCTCTGATATGAATGAGAAGATGTAGCAAACTTGCCAGTCTTTTGATCATAAAGAGTATGAAATTGATTGCAAACACCAAGACGAAATACTGGAAGAAATTTTTTATAGCCCTCAGGCAGAGGAAAGGGTTGTTCATTTTTGTAATTCCTTGCAGCAGATTACTTCAAAGAATGATCATAATAGTGAGGAAAATTACATTGTTTGTGGGAATCATTCAAAAAAGCAGTTGGATAGCATATCAAAGGAATCATGTGTGGCTGAGAATCATTTGTCTGAAGATAAAGAATGTTATGATGGTCATCAAAATAGCCATGTCTTTTTTGATCCTATAAATGAATACATGGAAAAGCTTTGCACACCAGTATTTCATTTTCATTTGTATTATGAAGATCAGGTACATTATAAGTTGATTTGGTCATCTCACTATCATGGTTATTTTGAGGTCGAATGCAGTCAAGAGCCTCAAATATCAGAAAAGACAATTGATTGGCTTTATTGGAAATATCATGTTGCTTGACCTAAATTGAAAATTGCAGCTGATAGTGTAGGTAGGTAGATTGAAATAAGCTCAAGGTTGACTGAGCATTTTTTTTCTCAGTAGATATAGACTTCTTTCTCCTACAGTGATCAACAGGCTTAAGCCCGAGGTGAAGACCCAAGAAGCTTAAAGGGCATGCTTGTCTAGCAAGTCTACGTTTAAAATAAAGGATAAAGCACTGGACCTACGAGTTCTTAGTGTACTGCAGGAGCACACTATCCCAAGTGGGGCCACTATTATCACTTAAGAAGCAATTTCTGAATTGTTCACATCAGTTTGATTGTGAGGGTTATGTGTTAGTCCGAGTTCAGTGTTTCCATGTTTATTTAGTGTCTAAATCTTAGGAGTCTTGGTATTATGGTTAAATAAAGGTTAATAGTCCATTCTCATTCACCACTGATCCCATAACTTACATAGACTCCCTGTATCAAGCTTGTTTTAAAGGTTCTTATGTATTATGAAATGCTTTAGGTGTTTTCGTAGCGCAAACGGAGTTTAGGTGTTTTCATAGCGCATAACCCAGATTTTGCACTGGCTTCGCTACGAAATCGGAGATTCGTGCGGATCTATAGCAAACCTTTCTTAGTTGTCATATCTATCAAAATCCATTATGTTTGCATCATCAGTTGTCAACTTATACACTTCGCCTATCATGTCCAACCGCTTATCCTCATCATTAGAGTCATCAGGTACCTTAGTACGCTCGGGTTGCAAGTTTCAAGAAGAGACAAGTATTCACGGTCATAATTATGATTGCATTCATTGCATGAGGAACAAATCGGCATACGTTCAATTTGAATTCCTTGAACATCAAGCAAGGCAGTATTCAAGCGAGGCAGCTATCAAGCGAGGTAGTGATCAAAGGTTAAGACAGTTATCTCTCAGGAGGAATATAGTGTTGAAGAACTAAAAAAGAAGTTGAGGTTAGCAAGTCTTGAAATTGCTAGATTGAAGAAAGGCTCAAGGAAACATGCAATCAAGGAAGCTCACTTTAATAAAATGGAGGCTGTGTGGGAAGACAAAACATTTTCAATACCCGAGGTGGTCGACTGTAATGCCCAATGTTATACCTGGACAGTTCCTACAATAAAGGAAGCAGAATTCATCAGAAAAGTTAATACGAAACTGAGAGCTGGGATTAGAGTCATGAAAAGACAAATTGAGTATTTGAAGATCCAGCTAAGCCAACAGGAAAGACTTCCTTAACTAAGGAAAATCACACAGGAGGTAAGGGTAAGTCCCAAATTTTGATGATTTACCATGTTCAGTTTTGAATAGCGTCAGGGAAGTTGAAAAGGACATTTCAATATAAAGAGGCTCAAGATAGTCAAATTTTGGCTTAAAACTATGTTTTTGTGATTACACAGCAGTTTTGTAGCGCACTACGAAACTTCTGTAGCTGCATAATTAAACTTAGTCGACCAATTTTGAGTGACCGAGGGGAAATTTTTTTTTGAAGGGAGTTTCAGAGAAGGATCATTTACAATGTGAAAGCAACCAACAATGGCAAAACAAGCAGAAGAAACATATATGAACTCTAAGCTTTTTGTTATACAAATGATCACCGCTAGTATTGTCCATGACTTTTCAAATAGCTTTGAAGAGGTTTTGTCCTCACACGGGTATATGGAAAATTTTTACAACACATGAATAACATGGCACTCCAATAGATTTTTGGGTAATTAAAGAAGAATAACATGGTTAATTGGTTTCGAATATCCTTGAGGAAACCAAAAGCAAAAAAACAGGGGCAGTTTCCTACTTCTTAGAAGCAGTAAAGGGATAAGACATTAAGGAACAGTAAGGAGCTTCAAACATCCACCACAGCTAAATTGAAGGAGACCACTTATCAGAGAACGAGTTTTTATTGTAATAAATACTATCACCAACATGATGTGGAGTTAGACTCCTAATTGTATTAGGTTTCTAGAACTTCCAGTTAGCAATTAGTGGTATGTAATAGTTAGTTTAAAGTGTTAATAGGTGTCATAATAAGATGAATTCAAGTTCCCCTCATGCTGGAGGAGGAATCTTAGTTATGTAGAGAGCTCTATATATAGTAGAACATCTGATGTACAAAGGGTTGGAAAATTATTGAGAAAAGATCTTATATTGTGCTTTGTGTAAAAGACTTTGTTTTCTAGTAATACAATATTGGCCTTGCTTCTCAGGAATCAGAAGGAATTCGATGTTCTAAATGTCTTGTGTTGTCTTCTTCCTATTATCTACAGTGTTATGAATGTGTGATCACTTAGAAATCACTAACAGTGCTCTAATTTCCTGCATACATTTGTAAACTGTGTTGGTCCTTTATGTGTTTGGTATGTTCTACATATGTTGGATTCTGAATGCCCTGACTTCTATGCAAAGCTAACTTTACTGTCAATATTGAAGCATATCTGACTCCATAAGCCCAATGGATACTTTCTAATTGTATTTCAACCTCTTATACTTGTTCATTTTGTTTCATAGAGTTAGCCATCTTATTCATTATCCAAATTTTTAATCTTGTGAGAGAGCCCTCTCAGGTTGGGGAGGCTAAGCCTCAGGCTAAAGTAGGTTTGAAATAGTTACTTAAGATCTACCTGATCACAGCAGCCTATCAGGGTCTGATTTTGAGATAACAGAAGGAAGGAGGGAGTTATTTCGCCCACCCCGAAAATAATGTGAAGGTGGTCAATTTATAAACATCGGGTAATCAAAGCAAAAGATTAATATTTTATGGTGATAGTCTCAATAATACACAAAACATTTTTTTTTGTAAATCAACATTAAATTATTCATCATAAAATAAGCACATCGGTAGCAAAATGCAAGTAGTCACACCTCAACCAAGTTTGTTGACTACCGCAAGCAACATATGAAAAATAAACAGAAAGGAAACTAAGGACACCATCCACAACCTAGGAGTCTAGAAGCACCAAAAAACACATAAAACTAGGATAACACATGTATTCGTCGGATATAATTGAAGTTGGGTTGTCCGGGGCTGCTCCATGAGGAGGCAGAAGGTGGAAAGAAAATGACATGTTCTTCGAAGTGATCCATCCAGGACTCCAACTTCTCCACCTTCTCCATTAGAAAATTATATCTTCACCAGACCACCACAACTTGTTCTCAGGCATGGCACTAAAAGTAGTGCATTTTGTTCAGAGTATCTATGAGTTTTGCATGTTCTTCCCAACGGATCTGGTCCGCCATTTCCGTCCGCTCCAACATTGATTGAATCAGATCCCTGCAATTCTCCAAAAATCATTAGTGAACTTCCCTCAGACCTTGCACCACACACCTTTCATTCCCTCATCGATCCGTTCCACCACATCTCTTCACCCCACCCCATTGTTGAGACTACAGAGTGCGAACCCCATGCCCAGCCACCAAGCCACCTCAATCCCGACTGTCATGAACTCCAAACGCCACCCGCCTTGAGCAGCCAGTTACCTTTCCAACCCCAATTTTCTCCCCTTCCATAACCACCGCATGTAATTGAGGCCCTGACCCCCTTGTCCAGTCGAGTTGGGCTTTTTCAGGGAGGAGGGTCATGCAAGACGAGGAACTGGATGTATTCTTGTTGAACCAGAGCCAGTCTGAGGAGGCCTAATAAGGAAAATAACATGGATACAGGCAACAACGATAACCCCCCAAGTTATCCCTTCCCTTTTCGATGAGGCTGCAGACAACTAGACCCACCAAAAGCTACCAACAGGATGGGTTTGAGCAAACTCTCCATCACTCTTGTGTTGATGTTGGACAACAACAAGCCAGCCTACCCAGAAGCCTTTCCACCACAACCCCTGATGCAAAGAGCGCCAAAGTTTAGAAAATCCCATAGAGGAGATGCGCATGGGAGAAAACCAATTTCCTTGCCACCATAGAGAAGAGTCCTCCCACATGCACCAAAACCATTCTATAACCTCAAACTCCATAGGCCACGCTTTGCTCGTGCACGAAGGCAATGAATTCCACACACCAAAGAAGAAAGATGCCACTAAATAGACCTGAAATCCAGGGAGGGAGAGCCAGCGGTAAGGTCATCACCTTTCCCACGCAATAAACCTTTGTCATTTCCTACTCCTACTCACAGATTTCCCATAATACATAATGAGCCAGGACCAAGCCCAAATACATCCACCACTTGCCATACGCTATCATTGAATGTCGCCTCCTGCTCAAGTTGAGGCTAATTGAGATTTCCAATTGATCACCTTAACTCCTCCCGTACACAGGTTAATGTGAGAGGACGAGGATGCTGATCCTCGAACCTGTATCCAAGTGGTGACTTTCATTGCCCACGTGTTTCCTTGTGTGTTTGGTTCATCACCCCCATCAGGAAAATAATGCACAAAACATTGATTACACTCCATATCTCCAATTTTAACCTCCATTCATTTGTCTTATGAAAAGATGTTTCAACATTTAGTTCATATTAAATTAAACTTGTGATTTTATTAATACATGAACATTTTCCACATGAAATTGAGCCATGGTACTTGAGGTCCTACTATTACAATTAAGAAAATTGCAACTTGTTTCAAGATCATCTCTTCAAATAATATCTTATTTTCATAACTATAATATCCAAAACTTGGGAATGTTGTGTTCCCTTTCCCTTTAGGAAAACATCCTCATCATGGTGGTCAGTCAAAAGTCAAATTGAAACAAAAGTGGGTACTTTCCCCACATGGCATCCTCCAATTTCGCATGTTTTATCATTGAGTTCATAATGTTTCCACTATACCTTGACCTATTAGATAGCTTGATTATGCAGCATTGTAATTTTATTTTTTATGTTGTACATCAATTGCATTAAGAGGATGTGTTTGAGTATGGCTAAATTATATTCATCGTAATCAAATATGTTATTTGGATAATGTGCATACCCTTTCAACAAATAAATATAAAACACGTTTTGTAATAGCATTAATTAGCATGAAAAGTTTATCATTATCGAGCCATGTTCCTTCCAATTTCTTAAATGGCCCATGGTGGCTATGTACCAATTTAATGCAAGTATTGAGCCTGAATAAGTTATCCATGAGTTATGTTGTCAATGATAGAGGATCCCTCAACTTGAATTAGTTTCAATGTTGTGTGTGTCAACATAGATCTTTTATTGATCGTGTGATTCTTCAAGAACTGTCTAATCCTAACTTTTGTAGGACAAATATTATTTAATCTTAAATGTGTCCCAAATATCATTCGTAACTCACACTTATTGGGCATATATAGTCCACATTAGAGGTTATTATGTGGATTTTGGTCATGTTATTATGGATTTAGGAATACTGAATTTAAACCCTAATTCTATATATTCAAAACGCTTTATATTAAGAGTGTATATGAGCTTATTTAGTATTCAGATATTGAGTATCCAAAAAAACTTGTGTTGATATTATGATGTGAAGTGCTTGAGTATTGGGTTGTCTTTCATGATGTCTCAGTTATTCTTGCTTGGATTTTAATTTTAAGCATGAATTAGTTAATAATATTCATTACAATTTCCTAATATGGTATTAGAGCAAGGGTCACTACCCTTTACATATCATATTGTGTTAAAATGTGACATATTCCAACGTTTTGATGTTTGGATTATTTCACTATGTTGGAGTTTGTTTCGCTCTAGATAAGTGTGTCTCTCAAATACCATATTCCTTAGCAACAAAGGAAACCCAAATATTATAACATGTTTCTCAACTTCCCTCTAAGAAAAACATAAGAATTTATTGTTGTTGGTATTGGTTCAATCAAGTGCCATGTTTTTAGCAGCTAGCCCAATCCTCACACTTCATCCTCCCCACCCAAGCAATATGATTTTTGCCCACCTTATTGACTATTTAAAAATATTTGTATATTACCTATAAATATACAATATTGATGAAGAATCTCATTCAAAAGTGTCATAAGGAAGACGAATTTCTCTATAAATTTCATAACGAGTTTGCTTCTTATAAAATTCATGTAACAAACTTCATGAAGATTTCCCCTTCCAATAAATTAATGGAAAGGTCCATATTGAAAACGCTTTACTGTGGGTTATTGTTGTTTAGTGACAAAATACTACAAAATATATTAATTCATTGTAGGATACTAAGACCCAGTGATTAAAAAAAAAATGCAAGACTTTAGTTCTCAACTTCGTGGGGAAATTGTCCCAGTTCAAGATGATAATCTGTATATTTTAGAGGAATTCGACATGAAGTATGGTTATGATCACCCACTCTCACTAGTGGAAAATAATGATAAGTCTATACAAACTCTCCATGACCTTCAATTAGGACCTTGTACAAGAAGTAAGTGAATTAAAGTGTTAAAGGTCATTTGCATGAAATTGCATTAGCAAATTACAAACTGTTGTGTCATTTGTATTTACAAGGCATGATATACTACTTGTAAGTTTGATATTTGGTATCAATGAGATGAAAAAGTCTAATACCAGCATTTGTCATGCAAATTGGGGTATATTAAAGGAAAAGGAAGAACTACATGACTTTTTGGAAGAGGACATTCATTGCTTCTCATAAAAATTGATTGCATTTGTTAATGCATATCCTCTTGTACCTATGGCCACTCATGACCAATATTATTCTATTGTTAACCCTAGACTACAAAAGTAACTACTGACACCAATTATTCTCATGCATTTTTGGATACTCATGAGCAACCTTTTCATGATTTCAAGAGACATACTAGAGGCATTGGTTCTATACTACTTCATTAAAGGGTTCTACTACTTCATTGATGAAGATGTTTTTATCACTAGAATACTACCTTGTTTCATGTGTTATTTGCAGCATTTGTTAGGCCTATTAACCATGATGAAAACGTGGTTAGGGTGTTGGATTATTTATTAATTTCCAAGAGTGCATGGTCTTGTGCCTCTGTCACCTATGTCATTTTTGGACATTGTTATTTGATAACATTGTGGGAATTTTTGAGCCCATGCTCTGAACACTTGTGCAACTTCTCTCACACTTACACTTGAGCTTCCTTGTATTTTCTTCCATATTTTTGAGGATGTACCTCTAAAGGTGTTTAAAGACAGTATGGTTTTTGAATTAACTCTGTTCATTTGCTTTAATATATTGAATAGGTTCTTGTTAAGGTATTTTGCAAGCCATAGTTATACAAATGGAGTCTTTATAAAGAGCATGTTAATATTGGTCATTATTGTATTTCCCATCCATTGAAAGATTAAGGAGGGACTAATATCTATTTGTTCACATAACCTTTGTGTTAATCCCCCTTATTTGTGTCCCCAAATCAATCTTAAAGGAGATGTAGGAGATATGTTGGTAAATATTAATTCGTTTTCCTAATGGCCCTTAATGTCATTTATGCCTTTCCCTTGTTAGGATGTGATAACCCACATTGATAGTTCTTAGGTGGAATTATGGTTTCACATTTTTAAGGATTTAGGGTAATTGAACTAAACTCTACTCCTCTACATTTAAACTTTGTCTCATTTATAAATAATCATGTGTGCTTCACATATATAATATTGTTGATGATTTGGTTATGAAGTACCTACAAATCATTGTGTCACTCTTAAGATGTTAGGTGTTTTTGAGATGGAATATATTTCTTTGTGCTAATTATTCTTACATGATGGCATGTGTTAACTATTCTATGTGTTAATTTTGCATTTGAGGAAATCTAGCCTAAAGTGAAGGGTGGTTCTACTAAGGTAGTAGCAGGTGGAACTTCAAAGAGTTCATCAAGGGTTTACTCTTCGAATGATGGGACATATCTTGTTGTAAATCCAAGAGGTGACAAGGCCCACAAATTTTGTTACTGCAATACATAAGAATTTGATGCAAAAGTAGGATTAATTTTTATTCCCATTGAATGGTAACCTTATCAATTATTGATGAGAGACTTACAATTTATAACACACCTTCATACAGGAAATGAATTGTGATAACCAAAGTTTCTTAACACTATCACACAAAGATTTGAGTTTCTAGAGAAGAAAAGTAGACACCCCACCCCTCAACAAAACATGGGGGATAACACACGCACACATTGGCCAATTGGGTCTAGCTTGAGTGGTTAAGTAAAGAAGATGTTATCCACCCTAGCCAGGTTCAAATCCTACTTGTGACATGTTTTCCCATCATTGGCTTTTTGGAGTTGAAAAGGTACTAGCAATTTCACTCTTGCTTATGTGTTTAAGGGTGGTACAAGATGTTCCAAACAAAATTTAGTCCAGGGGGTATCTCAACCATTTTTTCCAATGCTACTAGACATTTGGCTAGTTTCATGTCAATAGGTGTCTGGTTAGAATCTCCCTAGGTTAGGCACATTATTCCATGTTTAAAATTTTACCAGGGATGTCATTCATGCAAGTGGAGAAGCATCCCATAGGTATCTAGAGATATTTTCCTTGGAAAAATATTACAAATTTATAAATTTTGATATAATGATGTAAGTTTTTTAAATACTTAGATGTTAGAAAATATAACATCAAACACGCATCAAGATGTGTTTTTTAACATTGGGGGACATTTCTAAAAAAAATAGCATCTTGAGTTTCAAACAAATCAAGACATGGAAGGCCCAATTATCCAACATGTGTGGGACACCGTTGGCACAAGACACGTGTCAAACACTTAGGAGGCCATGTCGACCAAGTGTCCAACATGGAGATTCATAACAGGTAGTGGGGGTGAATTCTATTTCTTATGTAATCTTTTATATACTTTAAAGAATGATTGTATGTTATGTTTTAAATTATTTCTTTGTATTTTCAAATGTCACCAAACCATTTTTCCTAGTAAAATGAAAATGCAATATGCCAGCAAACTATGCAGTAGTAGCCAACTGTTAATCAGAGCATGTGATGTATCACAACTCTAAATTTGTAATTTATATTTATACTCACTCAAGAATATTACCCATACCATTATTTCAATGTTCCTATACAACTTTAGGAATTACAATTTTTAGCAAGACCTTAGCTATGCATTTTTTTAAACTCGTGATCTTCAAATGTCAAGAGCTAATAACTTTGAAGGAGACAAAAAAGAGCCCCTTGAGCCTATGTTTATGAATCTCCCTAGCATCTATCAGTGTAACTCCTTGAAATCTACGGTAATCAAACCTAAAGTGTCTCACCATTATGTATCAAGAACTACATCACAACTACCCATTCCAACAAAAAATATGTGAAAATTGAGCTAATAGTCCCTCAATTGAAATTTCTCATTCTCACACTTGCCACCACATTTCTCCATATACCTCTATTGGATATCATAATTTGAAAATTATGCAGCACACGAACATAATAATGGGTTTATTCTAAATTGTGGGTGTTACCGTTGTCAATCAAAACAATGACCTTTTGATATTTGATGTATCATGTCACCACTTATGTTGCATGCAACCTAGTGTTAACAGTAAATATCTTTTCAGTCGTTTTTTTGTGGATGAATTGGTTTGGAGGACTTGGTAGCAATTTATGATGTGTATTCTCTCATTGAGGATCACCTTTTGAGGAATCTATGCACATTTTGATGCATGTGTCTTTGTTGGCTACTTTTGAGGGCCATTTCATTATTCCCAAGGTATTCACATATTTGGATCCATGCCATGTCATTGTCTTGCGAAGCACCTTACATTTGGTGGACACACTTATTATAATAATGCCACATCAAGTAGCTAAGGTTTACTCTTGGAGAGAGTGCCTTGGTAGTGATTCCCTATTGAGATTTTTGATGATATTTTGGAGGACATATTCATGAGATGTTTAAACTTTGCACTATGGTTGGTCACATTCATTACTTACAAGGAATTCCCATTAACTAAGGGTTTCCTAAGGGATTTATAAACCTTATTATTCGGGCATTAGTGATTTAGGAGTGCTCTAACTCTTGTTTAAATTCCAAGGAGGCACACAGATCAAGGTCAAAATGGATATTTGCATAAGTTCCCTATCTCTTCTTGCTACATTTTGCATTATTAGAGCTTCCCCAAGAAGGAATAACTAGATTTCTGGGATAATACTCTTTTTGACATGGTATCTATCATTATTTTATTGGAGTAAGTTTCTATGTGGTCCTCTTGATGAGAAATCCAAGGAATATGGTAGTTTCATTTGTTGAGTGCTCCACATCTTTTGGCACATATTCCTCGAGTGCTCTATTTTCAATTCCTTGTAAGCAAAGATAATTGATGGTCATGCACATGGATCGACACTTTTGGCACATGGCTTGAGGTTTCCCTATCTTGAGGGTTTGTAGTAACCAATGGACCATTTCTTGCACATTCACACATAAGATCCACTTTTGGAGGAGGTGTTTAGTTGGATTTGAGAGTTCCCCCTACCCCTAATGAAGAAACTCAGCACCGTTTTATTATCCCAAAAAAGGGGGGGACAATATTTTAAGGGGCACTCCATTGACTTGGTTTTTCATTTTTATTTTAATGTGCACCATTGGAAGTGATGCTTCTTGAGGGGCACACCAAGGGAGGAGGTTACACATGGTTTTTTTCACCATTCCAAGGAGGAACGATTCCACATATTTAAGTTCACTCATTGATTTTTCAAATAACATTATTCAAAAATCTTATCTTGAAGAGCACTCTAGTGAGAAGGAGAACATGTGTTACAACAAGCCCTAAAGCATGGTCAAAGAAGGATCTTTCCTGGAGGAATTTTATATAGAAAGCAAGTGGCATCAAGACTCTTTCCAAGCATTTTCCATACACATTTATTACTTTTTGAGAAGCACCCAACATTGGGGAGTTTCCAAGGAATTTTAATATTTGTTCTAGCATAAGAAAGGGATCAAAGTCCTCTCATTATTATTTTATTGTAAGTAGAGTTTGAGCTAAAATCTATACAAAGAGAAGCTCTCTCCATCATCAAGTATAGTTGGATGTGTGATGTGATTTCTTACAAGTCTTGTTGAGCATCTTTTAGAAAAAAAACTCAAGGGGCAAGAGAATATGTGAGTTATTCATCTTTCTCTTCTCTTTTTCATTGATGATTAGGGTTTATGCAAGGGTAGCCATTTATTTGTTTCTAAAAATAATCTTTATTATAATTTAATTTTGCATAATTAGGATATTGTGGTGAAGGTCGTAAACCTTCCTCAACCCTTGATTTAACCTTAAATTTTGGGGAATTCTTTGTTTTAATTTCAAATTAATTTTGGCACATGTTAATGGCACAATTGATCTTATAGTTGTTCCTTCATTGTATAAGGTTGCACATTATTTTCTTGGTTGTAAATTCATGGTTATGACAGTGCATCTTGCTAAGGGATCTTGGTTATCCTTATATAACCTAAAAAATATTTAGACTAGTCATGGCACATTGGTGTATGGCCTAACTATGTCTCCTCCATTATATTCAAGCCCTCTGTGTTCATATATCCTTGACTCCATTACCCATTGGATTGGCATCAATTTTGGTTCACCATCCCACATAATTATAAAGTTCATCCCACACTTAGGGTTACCCCCCTTGTGCCAAAGGAGAGCCGACCTGAAGTGAGAGGAAAAGGTTTTGGTCACAATGGACAACCTTCCTAAGTTCCACTACAATTGCACCTGTGTTTAAAGGATTTATCACTTGAGTGAAAGTTTGGGAGGTAACAATTTGGGGTTTTTGTTAAGTTGTTATTGGAGACAAAGTCCAATTCTCACTATTTGATGGCTTAAATACAATGATGTTCTGAGGGTTCTTCTTTGAAGAACTTATTCATATCTAACAAATCCATGAAGGAACGAACCCCTATTCCAAATTTCTAAGTAACTCACTTCTTTTAGGGATGAGCATATCCAACATAGATTTGAAGGCTCAATAGGTGACCACAAATATGAAAAAGAGGTATGATGGTTACATGTTGTCAAGTTTTCATACTAGCTATGATTTGAAGTAAAGAGAAATGGCATTGTAGATAGAAGAGTGTGATGTCAAAGATTTTGGTCCATTGGATTTCTCAGACATCCCAAGTTACCCAAATGATTTCCCTGATTTAAACTAGGATAAGCTCATTGAAACATTCCTTTCACATGTTCATTCAAATTTAGTTCATAGTGACTCCTCCATTAAGATTATTTTAAATTTTAATGTGGTCCATGAATATGTCAAGATAAAAATGTTTATCCTTTCCATGGAAGATCATAAAATTTTGTTTAAAAATCTTAGTAGAAAAGAAATATCTTCATTTGTTGGGCTTATTGAACCATTTCACAACTATTGGGACCCCAACTATGAAGAAGAGTAAAAGACTAAAGATTTAAGGGAAGCTTTCCAAGACAAACAAAGAGAGACACATCTAATGCTTGCATATCATAATAGACCCTCAGGTGTTCTCTTGGGTGAAATTAATGAGAAATTAGGATGCATGTTTGTCGTTTTTCAATGTGTCAAAGAAGAATATAATATGTTAGACCATCATTAGCTTTAGAATGAATTCCATAATGAGGATCGTCTCTCCCTTTCATCCCATAACCCACTCGTACATGAAATTTCATATCAGGAAGAAGCATGTTGAGATGATGAGGCACACTTGCATGAAGACAAAGGTTTGGTATTTTACTTGTATTTTCAAATTTTTGAATTTAATGATGAAATCTTGATCATTTCTAGAGGATAGTTTTGATAGAGACACCCTTGGTGGATGAAAAAAATTTAGGTGTTTCCACTAGTCTATGTAATCAAGAGCATGGAAGCCAAGAGGATGACGATATGAGAACTCTCTTTTTTATTGGAAGGAATATATGGGATGTGGATCATTGATATTTTCCTAGAGCTCATATCTATGGCTGATAGGGAGAGCTCTAGGACTAAATTTTCAAATCTGGTGTCTCTTGGGAAGACATATGTGAACCATTAACCATTATTAACGAATAGTTGTGTGTTCTCATCAATATGAATGATTTAGTGCAGCTTAAAAGGAATCTTCATGGGAATAAAAATGTTGAAGATTTCCAGCCAGCGATGTCTCCATATCTTGCCCTAATTGTGTATGAAAAATCAGCATGAGAAAATGGATTTGAAAATAGAATATATTTGGGACAGTAGCATACTAATTTTTTGGTCTATTGTGGAAATTTTTGGCCTTCTAGATGAGGGAAGAAAACCCTATATTTTGAAATTACAAATTATTTCAAATCTCATTTTTGGTTGAATACTTCTATGCATGTTTGGTGGATGGCAAGGAAAAAAAAAACAAACAAACAAAAACAAAAACAAAACAAAACAAAACCAAACCAAAAAAAACAAAACAAAACAAACAAAAAACAAAACTAAAAACAAAAAACAAAAAACAAAAAACAAAAAACAAAAAACAAAACAAAAACAAAAACAAAAACAAAAACAAAAACAAACAAACAAAAACAAAAACAAAAACAAAACAAACAAACAAACAAACAAACAAAACAAAAACAAAAACAAAAACAAAACAAAAAAACAAAAACAAAAAACAAAAAGCAAAAAACAAAAAGCAAAAAACAAAAAACTTATTGCAATTTTTCGTTAGAACCATCTACCAAGCCCTTCTTGCATGAAAATGAGAGAGGGAAATGTTTGGAGCACATAGAAGGTAGTGGAGAGGAACATGGTCTACCAAGGAGGTACTTTATATATTGATAATGGCCTGCCATACTCACATGATAGATTTTATATCAACCCTACCCCGTGTTAGATAGAGTGAGCATGTGGCAACACAGTCCACCTTGGTGTGATCTTGGTCTTAATTTCCATTTCAAGTGCTCACTTCAGTTTTTAGTCATTTAGTGATAGGGATTCCAGCCTATGAAACCATGATGCTTTACACATTTTTGGCTTGTTGGGGCCTGACCCAAGTTCAACATTATTTAGCCAAAAAAATCCCTACACTATTGGCCCTTTCAGCATCATCCCGTGGAGCGCGAACCAAAGTCTCACCTGAAGCAGTATGGGGGGATGCTGGAACCAAGTTTCCACACCCTGAGATGGTTGTGATGTCATTTTATTCCTTCTATTTTTGCCTTCACGTAGGTTACTTATATCTAGGGCTTGCCAGACTAGCTCGCTATTCCGCCCTTCAGTACCTCCGCGAAAGGGTACGATTGACCTTCACGCAGCCCTAACCTACAGCTCAGGTACTTTCGCGCTGTTATGGCAGCGTACCGTGCAGATTCCCAAACTAGCTTAAGTGTCTTACTTATCTTATTAGATAATCATAGTTAGCACTGCGTAAACTGATGTTCTTACTTGCGTTCACTTAACCAACGTAATTACATACATTCGCACATCATATAAGCATTATAAATGAAATTCATACATAACATGTCAAGGTGCATTAACCGGAACAATGACACAGAATTTGCAGAATACTTTTCTTTATTGATATATTTCAAGAGATTACAAACTCTATCCACCATGTGCACACAGTTTCAGGGGTCCGTGCACTCAGCTATAGACTTCCAACCTAGGCCTCTGCGCACTCAGTTTTAGAGCCTCTACCTACACTGCGACCTGAAATTTAGACTTATTTCTTTAGAGCTATGACTATCTGACTCTAAACCATTACTCTAAAACTAGTTAGAGCTTAGCTCTTTTTATACAATTCCATGGTTCGTGGACCATGGGTAGATCTCTTACAGCCGACTTTACTTTACAAAAGTAAGGGTGAACAACCTTTTAAGACTCATGACACCTTCACACTCCGCGACCACAAAAAGTGGAGACTTTACTATTTTATTATAAAATTTGACCCAAAACATGGGCTTTTAGCCCCAAAACTATTCTTGGGGGATCTCGTTCCCAACACACATCCTTATTTTGATTTGTTGCCAAACACAAAGGAAAATTTCATGTTGTTTATGAAATATCACAATTACTACATTGGCTCTATGATTTCATCTAGCTTTTGCATCTTCTATGCTAGAGTAGGCTAGGAAAAATACGCTTTATGTTTCATTTGTAATTTTGGCTTGTGCCTTCTTTGTAAAGGAATTTTTGAAGATTTTGTAACTTGAACAAAGAACCTTGAACTATGTGATGTTGGGTTACAAGATGTGAAAGTTTGGATTTATCCTACCACATGTTTTCTAGTATTGAAGACCTTTTTAAGTAGGTTGTTCATGAATGATTTGATTTGGAGGCCTTGATTGCAAATTATAATGTGTGGTTTCTCATTGAGGATCACTCTTTGAGCTAGCTATCTATATACTTTGATGCATGTTTCTTTGTTGGCTACTTTTGAGGGGCATCTTACAATTCACAAGGCATTCACATATTTGGAGGCATGTTGTGTCACTTTGTTTCGTGGAGTGCCTTGCATCTCATGGACACACTCATAATGTTAATGCCACACCAAGTGGCTAACATTTACTCTTGGAGAGAGTTCCTTGGTGGTGATACCCTATTGATAGTTTTGATGATATTTTGGGAGATATATAATTGAGATGTTTACACTTGGCACTATGGTTGGTCACATCCATTGCTTACAAGGAACACCCATAAGGCATATTATTTAGGCATTGGAACTTACAAGGGTGAGTGCTCCACCTCTGTACGTATCCCAAGGAGGCACATAGATCAAGGTAAAAAAGCATGCTTTGAGAAGCACCTAGCTCTCCTTGCGACATTTGGCATTATTTTAGCATCTCAAGGAAGGCATAACTACATTTCTTGGACACTCTTCCATTTGATATGGTATTCATCATTATTTTATTGGAGGTGATTTTATGTGATATTCTTGATGAGAAATCCAAAGAATATGATGATTACCTTTAGTGAGCACCCCACACCTTTTAACACATGTCCCTAGAGCACTCCATCTTCCAGGCATTATTTGGAGGACATTTAGTATTCATGCACATGAATCCACATTTTAGCCACATTGTTTGAAGTTACTCTATCTTGAGGGGTTGTTATAGCAACTAATGGAGCATTTCTTGCACATTCATATATGAGATCCACGTTTTTAGGAGGTTGTTGACTTAGTTTCAGGAGCGCCCTAACCCTAATGAAGACACTTGGCATCATTTGTTATCCTAAGGAAAGGGGGAACCACATATTGAGGATCATTCCATTGACTTGGTATTCTATTGTTCATTTAATGTGCATCAATGGAAGGTGAGATTCATGAAGTGCACATTAAGGGATGAGGCTACACATCTTGAAAAGGACCCTTGATTTTTCAAATAATATTATTCCAATAGGAGTAGATGTGAAAATATTATCTTGAAGAGTGCTCCAAGGACAAGGAAGAGACATGTCACAATAAACCCTAGAAGATGATCAAAGAAGGATCTTTCATGGAGACATCTTCTATAGGAAGATGACAAGTGGCATCAAGTATTCCAAGCTTTTTCCATACATATTTTATTACTTTTTGACGATCACCCAACTTTGAGGAGATTCCAAGGCATGTATTTAATAATTTTTATAAGAGAAAATAAAATGCATCTAAGTCTTCTTATTATTATTCTATTATCAGAAGAGATTGGCTAAAATATATATAAATATAATCTCTCTTCATTTTTTAGCATGGTTCTATTTGTGAATAGAACCCCTTCAAGACAAATAGAACCCCTCCAAGCCTAGTTGAACATATTTTAAAGTGTTCAAGGGAAAATACCATATGTGAATTTCTAATCTTTCTCTTCTCTTTTTCATGGATGATTAGGGTTAATGCAACAGTAGCCATTTTAGTTGTTGATAACATAAGATAATTATATTAATGTCCAACAATGACTATAAAATAAGGTCAATTAGCCTGTTGGGTATATTGATGTTAATACAAACCAGAGTAACAAACAAACCCATATATAAAGAACAAGAGATTGTTGGCAGCATGATGTTGGCATTGATGCCAACCATAGGGTTAGCTAGCTAGTTATGCATTGATGTCAATAGGTTAGGGAGCTTATGTTGATTATCAGAAGATTGACTAAGGTTTCTCTGAGGTGTACAAGTGCTAAGAAGGGTGGTTGAAGGTGGCTTGAAGCATTGGTTCCAGATATGGGTTGAAGTTTTGAAGTTTTCCAAGTTTACATAGACCGGCGTTGGCTTCCTAGAATCTCCCAACGACACTACCACACCACCGCACTCTTGTCTTTGTGTTCCCACGGAAATCTCCTTAGGGTTTCTATTATATGCCTATGGAACTGCTTGTAGGTACGAAAGTAAAAACCACAGGTCAATCCAAGGTATTTTCCATAGTTACACAGGAGACCCGCTCCCAAGCATTGGAGAGCATGTACCCGAAGCTCACCCACTCTTGGGAGCTTGGGAGCTGATCGGAAATGCTCCAAAATTGCCTGGAGCTTCAATGGGTACTTTGGAGCTTTTCTGGAGCTTCACTGCAACTGATTTTTGACGTTTTGGGAGATTCACTACAATGAATAAGTGCAAACATAGATGTATTTGACATTTCCAGCTTGGGTGCTGCTTAAACTAATGGAACTGTGTGAAGGGAAGGGTATGCCGCTGGGTTTAGATTTGGATATGGGTCTGGAACTAAGAGAAACAACCTGTTTATGGAAAACCCTTCTATCCAAATGAAGATGAGGAATCTGGCCAATCTTGATCTTTGTCATTGGAAAGTTATTCATTCTCCTCATATACATAGATGGCAGATGGATATAAAACAATTTAGGAAGATTGTTGGCCACTGGCAAAACTATCATTATCGCCCAAGATGAATGGACAAAAGATGGAATACTAAATAATAAAAAAGTAGTTGAAATTATGAAATATAAATATTATTACACTCTTTAATTTAATTTTCTTATTTATTCAAGTATAAAATATATATTAACTTGGAAATTTATAATTTTATTATACAAATTCTTTCTAAAATAACATTGGATTTAAACTCTATTGTTTTAATTACTATTAATATATATTTTTATTTTTTTATCTTTATTATAGTTATATGCAATATATATAATATTGGTGAGGTTACATCAAGGGCTAAGAATTGAACCAATGACTTAACATATAGCGTTGCATGAAATCACCTAATAATCGAGTAATAACAACCTCTTCTCCGGTTTGGGAGCTCTGTTTCTTTGCTCGGAAGGAATTTTATTGAGAAATCGTTAATGGATTAATATTTTGAATTTTTTTTACAATATTTCAAAGTTAAATCTTTTACATGTTTCTTTGCAAGATGGAATTTGATTGGCAAGTTTTGGATGGAAATAAATAAATTATTTTATTTTTATTTTTAATATATATTAAATTTTAATATATTATATTGTTGTCACTCCCAACTTGACGTTTCCTATAAATTTGGGAAATACTTCTAGCCATGCATGATACTCGTTCCCGCGTATCATAAGTACCCATCTATCGAAAACTTGTGCAACACTTGTGTAGAAATTTTACGGCCTAAGGTTGAAACAATGACACGTGGCATCCCGTACAACTTCACTCTACTGACCTAGTCCATAATCAGGGCATCGTGGGAGATTTGGCATAACACTTCCTTGAACAATCCAATCATGATCAAACTTGTGGGGTCATAAAGAGGAATCAAAGAGATAGTACAAGAAGAAATTTCATAACTTGGATATCCAAAACCACAGATATACAATCGTTTCAAGATCGAGCCCCTAGAAATTAAGAAAAAGGTGTGTATTTTTTAAATTTTGCATAATGTTTCATTGAAAAATCAGTTTGAAGTGATTCAAAGGGCATAATGAATCATAGATATCATTGTTTGATTTAAAAATTCCTTGAAACAAAAAAATGGACAAACTTATTAAGCAACTAGAAAACTATTGTATGACACATGAAGAAGAGGAAGAAATGCAACATTATATATCAAAATTACGAGATCAAGTGCAACAAATTTCACTCTCACAAAGAGTAACAAAAAAAGAAATGGAAGCTAAGATGGATGGTTTTAAGAATAGTGTAAAATAAGACATGCAAGTTTCGAAGGATGGCATGAAAGCTAATAGTGATGGTATAGAAGCAAAATTGAAAGGAAACATGGAATATCTGAAGAATGGTTCAAAGGTAGACATGGAAGGCTTGAAGGACGGTTTGACAAAGTTGCTACAAGAAAGGCTTCCTAATGGAGAAAAGGTATTAAATGAAACTCATGATGAGAAAAAAATAAATTTTAATCATGATTTCATAAACTCCAACGTTGGATTGAAAACCCACCATATTCCAAAGATCGATATTAGTAAGTTTGATGGCAAGGATTCAGTAACATGGATACTACAGACAGAGCAATATTTTTGATCCCCATAATGTACAACACACACAAAAGGTATGCATTGAAAATTTATGTTTAGAATGCAATAAGTTTTTATCGTATCGATGAATTTTATCTCGTAAACCACTTATTGCTTAGCTAATTTTTATGGAGGAAATGATAGCACATTATGAGGATACAAATAGCACCACCTTATTTAGCCAATCGATAAATCTCAAACAAAAAGTTCAATGGAGGAGCACATTGAGGACTTCAAAAATTGAATATAAGGGTAAATGATATTTTGGAGGAGCATAGGATGGATTTCTTCATACATGCTTTAAATGATAACATCCAACATGAGGTTCACCTTTGGGAACTTGATTCCTTGGAGAAGGAATTCAGGTTGGCAAGAAAAATTGAAATTATGGCAACACGGAAGCCTACCACTCACAACTATAAATATGGAAGTGTTACTTCTCCTAGCCTTCCATAACCTACAAGGTTGACAAAACAACAATTGGAGGAAAAAAATAGAAAAAGGGATTTTCTACAATTATGATAAAAATACACTAAACGTCATAAGTGTGTTGAGAATAAATTATTTTACATATATTTTGAAGAGGTCAAGGAAAAGGAACAAGAAACTTCAAAAGAAGAGCATACAAACCAGGAACCACTGGTAGAAACTACCACTCCTCGAACTCTCAAGATAGAAGGACATATCAAGAAGAAAAATGTAATAGTGTTCATTTATACATGTAATACCCATAATGTTATTCATTGTAAGATAGCCAATGTGTTGATATTTTCTATTAATTATTTTTGGAAAAAATCTCATGTATGTGAAAACAATAGGATTTGTTGCTAAGTTAGCTCCAATTATTCCTAAGGAGGACTTATTGCATCCTATATTTGTTGTGAGAGAATTTATGATTCATTTTTCTACTCCCAGCTATAAAATGTAAGCCTGTAGAGGATATTTGTGCTAAGAGGGTGTGAGGAATTATGTGTTGTAATCTCCTGTTGAATAATAATATTGTCGATGCCTTTGTTTGGTGGATGTAGCCCAGATTGGTTGGGTGAACCACGCTAAAATATTTTTGTTTTAATGGTTGTGTGTGTTGTGTGTATGTTTTGTTTATGTTTATGCTATGTGTACTCTAACAATTGGTATCGGAGCCTGAGAGGCCAAGTCTGCTGAGCGACTACCCAATACCGTGGTATTTGTTGCCTCAAGGCAACGTTGAATAGGCATTGAACTGCTGCGTGTGACAGAGACCAGGTAGCATTGACCATGTGTGGCACATCAACTGTTGGAGGAACAAGTTGCAATTGCACTCAGTGTGGTGGACTGGATGTTTGAACTGTTGAAAAACAAAAAATCGATTAATTGTCGTTGAACCATTACTAACATGGCATTGAACTATTGACACCACTTATTAAAACACCCTTCCACTGTTGAAATGTTTTGGAATGTGTTTTCTTGAAATTGGTCCTTAAAAAGCACAAAAACATTTTTCAAATTGTCGCCTTTGTACATGAAATAAAAAGGTCGATTTGGATTTTTTTATAAAGTTGTTATGAAATCTTTTTTGTTTTTATAAAACAAAAGAAATGATTTGGATGGGTTTTATTATATATGATATTATATTTATATCATATTTTGGTTTTTTGAAATTGTAATATGCCATGGCGTGGTACGGCAGAGGCATTTTATTATAAGGTAAAGGAATTATAGTATAAGGCGAAGGCAGTTTTGTAAATATAAACTTCATTTATTAAAGGTTGCAATTGGAGATTTTCTGTGACACAACATGGCAAAAACAACTTTGAGATCTGGAAAGTGAAGATGTATGATCTACTCGTGCAACAAGGCGTGGTGAAGGCTTTGCTGGGAAAAGCCAAACAACCTTACACCATGACAGCTGATGAATGGAGTGACTTGGATGAAATAGCACTGACCAACATTCGACTGTGTTTGTTGGATGATGTTTTGTTTAACATCATGTCAGAGAAGACTGTTGTTGGTTTGTGGACAAAGCTTGGAAAGCTGTACATGAAAAAATCGTTAACCAATAGGATTCTTCTAAAGCGACAAGTGTATAGTTTGCGCATGAAGGAAGGTACATCCATTACTGATCATTTGAATACCTTTAATACTCTCATGGTGTAGTTAGAAAGTATAGAAATAAAATTTGAATGAGAAGATAAAGCTATAACTTTGTTATGCTTGTTGCCCGAGTCATGGGATCATTTTGTTACTTCTATAAGTCTTAGTTCATTAGAAACCCTTGAATTTGATGATGTTGTTGGAGCTTTGTTGTCTAAAGAATCAAGGAAGAGGTCAAATTTAGAAACCTCTACATCAGAAGTAATGATGGTCAGAGGTCGTTCTAAAGAAAGACGCTTCAGTAAACACAACAACTCGCATTCAAAATCGAAAGGGAAGAAGAGTAAGGTAAAGTGCTGGTTTTGTGTCAAATCGGGACATTTGAAGAAGGACTATTGGAAGAGATAGAAAACATCCAAAGGAGACTCTACGAGAGAGAAGAAAGAAGCAAACACGACAGATACAGGTTCATCATCCATTTTAGATATGAGTGATGAAGTGTTATCAGTTAGTTTGTCTAATCATGATCAACATTGGCTGTTAGATTCTGGTGCATCAAATCACATGTGCATTCATAGAGAATGGTTTAAAACTTATAAATCAATCAATGATGGAGTAGATTGCATGGGAAGTGATGTCACATGTAACATTGATGGAATTGGAAGCATCCAGCTTAAAATGTTTGATGGGACAAATAAAATTCTAACTGAGTAAGACATGTACCTAAACTAAGAAAAAACCTCATTTCACTAGGATTACTAGACACTAATGGATATAAAACTTTTATTCAAGGTGGAGTAATGAAAGTCCATAAAGGAATATTACTAGTAATGAAAGCAAAGAAGGTTGGAAATCATTTTCAGTTAGAAGGAAGAACAAAGTCAGATCATGTTTCTACACTATCTGAAAACGACAGTAACTCTATTTGTTTATGGCATCAAAGGTTGGGCCATATGAGCAAAAGAGGTTTAAAGATTTTATCTGATCGTAAGTTACTTCCTAATTTAAAGTCTGTTAAGTTAGATTTTTGCAAACATTGTCTATTTGGGAAACAAAGCAAGCAGAAGTTTAAAACTGGAAAACATACTAGTGAATCCTTGATTATATCCATTCTGATGTTTGGGGTCCATCTCCTACAACCTCATATGGAGGATCGTCATATTTTGTATCTTTTATTGATGATTTTTCTAGAAAAATGTGGGTCTACATGTTAAAGAAGAAGTCTGATGTATTCACAGTTTTCAAATAGTTTAGAGCATTAGTTGAAAACATCACTGGAAAAACCATTAAATATTTAAGAACTGACAATGGTGGTGAGTTTACTTCAAAGGAATTTGATAATTATTGCAAGGACGCTGGGATCGAAAGACATAAAACCACTGTATATACTCCTCAGCAAAATGGAGTTGTTGAACACATGAACATGGCTCTTTTAGAGAGAGAAAGAAGTATGCTTAGTAATGCCAATTTGCAGAAGGAATTATGGACATAAGCGGTTTCTACAACTTCCTATTTGATAAATTGATCACCATCAACTACAATAGGATGAAAAAATCCTCAAGAGGTATGGAAAGGTCATCCTTGTGATTATTATAAACTGAAAATTTTTGGTTGTGATGCATATGCTATAGTTCCGCAACATCAACGTTCTAAATTAGATCCTAAATCAAAAGGATATATCTTTGTTGGATATGGTGATGGGAGTAAGGGATACAGATTGTGGGATCCTACTACTCACAAGATCATCATTAACATAGATGTTAAATTTAATGAACCTTCACCTGAAAATCCAGATGTACATGATAAATTGAAACAAGATAATGTATTTGAGCTTCAACACACTCAGTTTGAAACCAGTTCAAATACTGATGATAGTCAAGATGAACAAGTTTTAGACGCAGATCATGAACAAGTTTCAGATGTATATCATGAACATGTTTAGATGCAAATCATAAAGAGGTTCCTACAGATAATAATCAGCAAACTGTGGAAGTACCAGAAACATCTTTAAGGAGGTCCACAAGAATCAAACGTCCTCCTAAAAGGTATGATGATTATGTGACTTCAATTACTTTAACCGGTAATGATGATGAACCTTTGTGCTATTAGGAAGCCGTAGAAGGTTCTAAAAGTGAAAAGTGGAAAGAAGCTATGAAGGACGAGATGATGGCATTAGTAAAGAATGGCACATGGTATCTGGTAGAACTTCCTAAAGATAGAAAAATTGTGGGATGTAAATGGGTTTACAAATTGAAAAGGGGTGTTAATGATACAGAGGACATGTACAAAGCAAGGCTGGTCGCAAAAGGTTTTTCTTAGAAAGCAGGCATTGATTTTCATGAGATATTTTCACCAGTTGTAAAAATTGTTTCAATTCGAATTGTATTAGCATTATTTGCTTTACTTGATTTAGAATTACAACAACTAGATGTTAAAACTGCATTTTTACATGGACATTTAGATGAGGAGATTTACAGGGAACAACCGGAAGGGTTTGTTCAAAATCGCAACAAGAAATTTGTCTGCAGGCTCAAGAAATCATTGTATGGTCTAAAGCAGTCGCCTCAACAATGGTACAAGAAATTTGATTCTTACATGATGAGTCAAAATTATATAAGAAGTGAATATGATCATTGTGTTTACTTTAAGAAATTAAGTAATGGCATGTTCATTATCTTAGTGTTGTATGTTGATGATATGCTTTTAGCAAGCAAAAGCATAATAGAGATCAGTAGGTTAAAGGCTTAGATGGCTAGGACATTTGATATGAAGGAACTAGGAGCAGCAAGATAGATTTTGGGCATGGAGATTTTCATAGACAGGAGCAATGGTAAGCTATGGCTATCACAACAGAAGTATATCGAGAAAATACTCTTGAGGTTTGGTATGAACAATGTGAAGCCTGTTTCAGTCCCTTTAGCTTCCCATTTTAAGCTTTCTTCTAGTTTATGTCCTAATATAAATGAAGAAAAAGAATATATGTCTCGAATTCCATATGCCAATGTAGTAGGTTTTTTGATGTATGAGATGGTTTGTACTCGACCATATATTTCACATGCAGTTGGGGTTGTCAGTAGGTATATGGCAAATCCAGGAAAAGAACATTGGTCAGCAGTGAAATGGGTGCTTCAGTATCTTAGAGGCACAAGTGATTATTTTATCACTTATAACAGGAGTAGTGAATTTGTTTGCATATATGTTGATTTTGATTTTGCAGGTGATTTGGATAAGAGAAGGTCAACATCAGGGTATGTCTTTACTATTGCAGGTGGAGCTATTAGATGGATGTCAAAGCTACAGAACATTGTTGCTTTATCCACTAATGAAGCAGAATACATAGCTACTTCACTTGCTTGCAAAGAAGCGATTTGGTTTAAAGGTTTGTTTTGTGAGTTTGGTAGGCTACAGGACAACATCAAGTTATTTTTTGATAGTCAAAGTGCACTTCATTTGGCTAAGAATACGGTCTATCATAGTAAATCAAAGCATATACCTATCAAGTACCATTTTGTAAGACAGGTTATCACTGAAAGGGGAGTCTCTCTTGAAAAAGTGCATACAAAGGAAAACTGTGCAAACATGTTCAGGAAACCGATTTTGTTAGAGAAGCTACGTTAGCGTCTGCCTTCTCTTGGCTTGCAGAAAAGATAGAATAATAAAGGAACATGGTATCAGGAAAATTGTTGTCAGGGTGGAGATTATTGAGATTTTTTGTTAATTATTATTGGAAAAAATCTCATGTATGTGAAAACAATAGGATTTTTTGCTAAGTTAGCTCCATTTATTCCCGAGGAGGACTTATTGCATCGTATATTTGTTGTGAGAGAATTTATGATTCAGTTTTCTACTCCCAGCTATAAAATGTAAGCCCGTAGAGGATATTTGTGCTGAGAGGGTGTGAGGAATTATGTGTTGTAATCTCGTATTGAATAATAAGATTGTCGATGCCTATGTTTGGTGGATGTAGCCCAGATTGGTTGGTTGAAACATGTTAAAATATTTGTGTTTTAATGGTTGTGTGTGTTGTGCATATGATTTTTTTATCTTTCCGCTGTGCGTACTCTGACACAAGGAATTGTATTGCTTCCTATACCCAGCACCAGAGTGCTGAGTGATGGATGTAAATGAAGGAACTATAAATTCCTATGCAAAGTTCCATAATATAAATCTAACCATGTGGGAATATGTATTGAATAGTTTGATGCTCTCTATTCCAATGAGTGGTGTTGATGTTGTACTAGGAGTCCAATGTTTACAATCATTGGGTACAATAGATTTTTAATTTTCAGGAATTTTTCTTGAAATTTTTTTGGGAAGTAAAGGAAGCTAAATTAAGGGGTATCGCAAAGGAAACTAGGAAACATAATTATCTCTAATAGCATGAAAAATCTCTTAAATAAAGAAAAATTTGACGTAATTGCACAATTATGCTCACTAGAGGTTCATACATTGAAATCATCTATTTCTCCAAATCTCCAAAATCTCTTGGAAAATCATTCCAAGATATTTGATACACTAAAAGGCCTCCTACCTATTCATGATCATGATCATGTTATTCGTTTGATTTCAGTAGGTGTTCCTCCAAACATTAGGCCTTATAGATGTTCATATGCCAAAAAGAGTGAAATTGGACATATGGTTGCAAATATGCTAGTGATCGATATAATTCAACCTACTAAAAATTATTTTTCATGGAACAATAATGATGGATCATGGCACATGTTTCTGGATTCTATGGAGCTCAACAAGCTCAGTATTAAAGATAAATTTCCCATTCATAACATTGACGGATTGTTCGATGAATTACATGGACCAATTGACTTCACCAAGTTGGATCGTTGTTCAGGATATCATCAAATTAGAGTGAAGACTAAAGACATTTTGAAAACAATATGTAGAACAAACGAGGGTCATTATGTCTTTTGGCCTTACCAATGCACCTTCTACATTTCAAGGTTTGATGAATTCCATTTTCAAATCATTCCTTAGAAATTTGTGTTAGTATTTTTTATGATATACTAATCTATATCAAGACTTGGAAGGATCATGTCCAACATGTCGACATGGTGCTCAAACTATTGGAGGAGAAACAATTATACGCAAAAACCTCCAAATGTTTCTATGGAGTATAAGAGGTAGAATGCCTGGGTCATATTGTATCTCATGAGGGTTTTAAGGTAGACCCTAACAAAATTAAATCCATTAAGGAATGGAAAATACCCACAACCATAAGTATCTGCGAGGGTTTCTCAGGTTGAAAGGGTATTATCACAAATTTGTTAAGAATCACTGTAGAATAATGGCACCTCTAACAACGTAACTAAAGAAATAAGCACTTTCTCGGACTCTAGAAGCAAATAAGGCCTTTGAACATCTTAAAGAGGCAATGTGCCAAGCATTGGTCTTAGCTACGCCAGGCTTCACAAAATACTTTATTGTGGAATGTGATGCCTCAAGAAATGGAATTGGTGTTGTTTTAATGCAAGAAGGAAGACCAACTTCTTTTGAAATTCATCAAATCAAAGGAAAGTTTTTACACAAACCTATTTATGAGAAGGAAATGTTGGAAATACTACATGCACTAAAGTAGTGGTGAACATACCTAATGAGAAAACACTTCAAGGTAAAAGTACACCATGATAATCTTAAATACCTTTTGGAACAAAACTTATCTTCACAAGAGCAACAAAAATGGGTCACAAAAATGTTGGGTTATGCCTTTGAAATCATTTACAAAAAAGGGAAGAAAATTTTTGTTGTAGATGCACTCTCAAGAAAGGATGAGGATGTGGAAGCATTTCTTTGTTCAATTTCTATTATCTAACAAGATTGGATAACCAAACCAATGGATGAATGGAAGAATGTCAAAGAAGTGTGGACGCGCATTCAAAACTGTAGCAAGATCGCAGTACATCTCATACATTCAGTTGGAAAAATGATTCATTATGGTATAAATATCGCTTATATATTTGTAATAATTCCCAAATCAAACAAAACATCATTTTGGAATTGCACACCTTTTCCTTAGGAGAGCACTCAGGATTTTTAAAAACTTACCACAAAGTCAACAAGGAATTTTTTGGGATGACCTTAGATCTCATATTCGAAAATTTGTGGTGGAATGTTTAGTTTTCCAACAAAATAAAATGGAAATAATTAAGACCGTGGGTTTGTTAAAAACTTTATCCATTCCAAGTCAATATTGGGAAGAGGTTTCAAAGGGTTTTATCATAGGTTTACCCAAGTTTGAAGGAAAGAGTGTCATCATGGTGGTAGTTTATAGACTTACCAAGTATGCACACTTTTGTGCATTATCTCATCCATTTAAAGCAAGTATATTTTATAATGAATTTATGGAAACAATTCAAAATCTACTTGGAAACCCAACAATTATTGTTAGCGAAAGAGATCCCTTTTTCACTGGAAATTTTTGGATGAAATTGTTTTCTTGCCTGGGTACTCAATTAGCTCATAGCTCATCTTATCATCCTTAATCTGATACTAAGATAGTGAACAAATGTTTGGAAGGATATCTTCATTGATTTGTATCTGATAAGAAAACACAATGGGTAAAGTGGCTACCTCTAGCTGAATGGTGGTACAACACTTCCTTCTGTACTATAACAAAAATGACCCCATTTACGGCACTTTATGGATATCATCCACCATCGATCACATCATATTTAAGACAAAATTCTAAGGGTCAAGCAGTGGAAGATCACATCGAGCATCAACAAAATGTTCTCCAACTCTTAAAGGATGACCTAACTTTGGCATAGAATCGAATGAAACAATAGGCATTGTTAGGTTCCTATACCAATAGGTTTCATCTTTCATGATTGACAGTGGAAGGGCTAAATATGTTCATCATTGCAGGCTGCAAAGGTTCCATATTTTGTGTACATGCTATAAAAATTAAAAAATGAAAAGAGGGTATGCCTTAAAATAATAATCAAAAGGCAAGAAGATCAAGTGGTCAAGAGAAAAGTAAAAATGAACCCCAAACTAAAGACCAAGAAAGTGGCTAGTCAAAATGCCACTACTATATTTTGAGCAGTGTCATGCTCTGCAAATACTGCTGCTAATCACACTTAATGGGTGGCCCAACAATATAAACTAGACCATGCCATGGTTAAATTGCTTGCTGTAGAATAGAGAATGTTCCCTGACCAAACAGCTCAAGCTTGGCAGATGACTAGATAGGTAGAGAAATAAAGGTTCCCAACTGCTTAATCTGGGGCCTTAGAAGAAATAAGGGTAGGTTTTAGATAGGAGGGCAGTCAAAAGAAAAAGAGGACAATCAGGGTCTGCTAGTTCAAGTGCACCCACCTTTGAAGAAAATATGTTAGGATTATTAGGATGGATAAGTAGTGCAAGGTTGCAGAAATGGAGGGCCATCACCAATTGGCTTATTAAGTGCAAAAACTTATGCCACTCAGGGTATTGGCATCAAAAGCAAAGAGTGGAGCACAAGCATTGGAAACATGTCTAATTTCCCCTACTTTTCCCCAAAACTTCATTTTACTAACACCCCCAAGAACCTTGAGATCTGCTCAGGTGTCCAGTTCCACTTCATTGCATCACAAACTACTTGGTCAAGCCATGAAGTGCAAACATGAAAAGAAGCCACATTTTTTGTGTAAAAAATCCTTTTTATCATCTCATTTATCCTCAAAATCCTAAGTTAAGTTTTACCTATTAGAACTTAGCTTTACCCCTTCATTCACCTCACAAAATCATGTTAACCACTAATATATTATGTAGCTCCCTAACTCCCCCGTTTTTCCCTAATTCTATTAGAATCTATGAAAATCTCCCAAAAAAATCTATAAATACCCTCCCCCTAGCACTATAGCTATATATCCCTTCCTTTGGAAATATGAACCCATCAAGGGTTAGTATTAATCCTCAATCATCCTAAAACTATGGGGTTTGGCAAAAAACTATGGTTAAAAGTCAAAAAATCAAAATCCCCGCCCTTGCTAGAACCCTTTACCCCTTTCCACTCTCTAAATTGTGTTTGTAATGTTTTATTATTATTATTATTAAAACATTAATAAACGAAAAAACCCAAAACCTAAAGTTCCTACCCCCCGCGCCCGATTTTAATTAAATTAATTAAGTTATTGGGGCGGGTCCCCACTACATTTAACACACCGTCACCTCACGATTGCTGCCCACCGCATGATCTTCCGCCCCGCCCATCCAACGGTGGGTGGTTGATCTTGCAACGAACCTGCCCGACCTTTTGCGTCCAGGGGATGGGCGGTATTGCCGCCGTACCCCCACCACGCATCAGGTGCCCGCGGTGTTCGTTGGCCCCCCCCTCCAAACCGCTTACCGCCCTAGGCCCCTCTGGGGAGACCGCTTACCACCTTCCCCCCGCACTGACGTCACGCCCCCGTCAGCGTGACGTCACCCCACCTTGCCGCCACCAAGCCTTCACGTCGCCCACGGCCACCGTGTCACCCTATCCACCCTACCACCGTGTCACTGCCACCTGGGCACCCAGGTCAGCTGCCACGTCACCCATCCGTACCCGTGCCCATGATGATCTCATCACAAAAAGGCGCCAATATGCCAAAAATGCATAAAAAGGCATTAATTAACCATTATTTCGCATTGTTTTCTACGACTTCTGGAGCTCCTCTGCATGATAAATTCAACCTACAATGGTCAAAAATAGAAGGCTACCCACCAAAGTTGCTGCCGCCTCCATTATCAACCAAAGTACCTACAATTCCTCCAATTCAACCGGTGCAAACGCCTCCTACGCCATTAAAACCAGGTATTTTCCGCAGGCATCCTCTTTTATCCATTGTTCTCCTTTGCAATCCTACTTTCCTGCATAAAGAACTCATTCAAAAGACCCACATTGTTAAATTCACCACTGAAATCTACTTAAAAAGCCACTGAAACCCCTGCGCGACGAAAATCTCGAAGAAACCCGTGACCCTCTGTGAAATTCACCATTTTTCCACAAAGAGCAATTAAAGAAGCCGAGCTACCGGCTAGAAAACTAAATTAACAGTTCCCTCACCCCTGCTAAAGGAATTCTCGGCAAGTAACCAGCTAACCAGCTCAAACACACTCTGGTTCTTCAAAACAGAGTGCCCCAGAGATTCATTAAGCCTGTAACAGCCTCCTTGCACTGCCAAACTACTCACTACAAACAGAGATCAGTAAGCCATTTCCTCAGCATTCACATCAAGCTTGAAATACAGTAAGCATCCAGCTAAAACAAGACAATGGCCACTCCAGCTGCTCTGGATGTAGTGCCTATAAATCCACCTAACAGAGAACTAGAAGCTATGCCACTGGTGGACAGTGATACCCTCATCACAGACTTTGTGGCATAGAGAAGCCACTTGTAAACATATTGCCAGCTAAGAAACAATCACTTGGACAACAGTGACCTGTATGGCATCTGGGAATCCAATCTGCCCACCTACTTCCTGCCTTCTATGAACATTTTCCCTGAAGTCATCCACCTCTGTGCAGAAAACTATGACCATAAACTCAGGGCTGTGAAGTCTCCATCTGGGAGCATCCTCTTTTATAACTCCAGATTCCATCAACCAGATGCTGAACTACAAGTAGACCCAGCTTCTATACCCCTTCTCCATGAACTACTTGCTAGATGAGGGCTCCAAACTCTCTAACACAGACATTGCTGCAATAGCCAGGAAATTCATGAAGGCAGACTGCCAACCTTCTAGGCCACCTCCTTTTTCCTATGCAGATTTCAATGAGGTTGGCAAGCTGCTGGTAGATATGCTAACCTCGGTGCTGGGGTTCACTACAAATAAGCATGTTGATCTAACTGTGCTGGTCATGCTCTCAACATATAGCCTTGTGAAGCCCCCTGCTATGAAATATAATTATGCCAAATACATTGCCAATAAGATCCATGATCAATTGACAAGACTGAAGAGGGAGGCAATATTCAAATATTCCTCATATATCTATCACCTATTCTTGTACTACCAAACAGATTGCTTCCAGTGTTAAATCAAGAAGCTAGACTCACAGGGTGAGAGGAGGTCTATGATATTCTGGTCTTCAGTCTTCCACCAAGTCCAGAATTCCCCCTACTCATACTGTGAATTCATTGATCAGTTTGTGTATGCAGTCACATGCCTCTTAAAGAGGACCCCTCCTATCAGACTGTCCAAGGATATGCAGAAAATCTTGCAGCTATCCAGGAGTTACAAAATTGGTGATTGGTACTTATACCAAAATCACACTGTCATCAGAATCTATGGTTGTGAGCTTTGTCCCTACAGGCTCTCAAAATATGTGCCTATGAGGCTATTTTCCCTAGAGTACTACAGACAGCTTATAAACTATGATCTGACACACTTTCACAGTGCCAAGAAGAAAGCCAACCTAAAGTTCAGGGACCACTTAGGCCCATTTGTCATGAACAAAAAAGATGGTCGGCAAGAAGCTGATCAAATACTAGGACAACAACTCAAACTCAAAAGAAGCTTTTGGTGGGTCCCTTATGACCCTGAAGGTTTCATCAGTGCCAGGAGGGTCAAATATAGGCTTCTAGCCTATAAGCATTGCCCAATCCCTCAAATACAACACTTTGCTAATCAAGATGAATGGGTGCCTGAATCAGTAGTAGAGGAATTGACTCAGGAAGAAATAATGGAGCAAACGGTAAAGGACTTGGAAAAAACTCTTGACTTAGACTCTTGTCAGCAAGTTTTGTTCAAGCAACCAGTCCAAGCAGGAGAAGGCACCTCTACTGCTCCAGCTGCATACAACACCCAGCAAGCTCCAACAAAAACAACTACAGCAAAGGGAAAGGAGAAGATGGATGAATAGCAAGAGGTAGAGATAGGGCAGCCTAGCACATCAAAGGATCAGCACTTAGAGCAGGCCCCTCCACAACAAACTGAACAAACTCAAAACCCATTTTTGCAGACTCCTCTCAATGATGAGAGAGGGAAAAAGAGAGACAGAGAGGAGGTCACACCTCCAACAGGGTCATCACAGCAACCAGAGGCCAAGAGGCCGAGGATAGACCCTGAAACAGAAGAAGGAGACATAAGTGAAGAATTGGAAGAAAGCCACAGCAAAGAAAGGAAAACAAGCCAACAGACTGCCACTAGCTCATTTCAGCTAGAACAGGCCCAGCAGCATACCACAGAGGTGTCCTCCTCAAGACAACAGGGCAAGAAACCAGTTGCAGTCAAAGAAGGCTTCATAGAGATCAAGGCTCAAAATGAATTGGTGAGAGTGAAGCTCTATGAGCAATTCCTGAAGACAACTCCAGCCAAAAAACAAAGGCTAATGGCTGCCTATGATCTGAAGGAAGAAAAGATGATCTTCACCCACCTGAAGCCTAAAGTCCCACATCCAAAGACCCCAACAGATTACTACAGGACAAACCTGGAGGTCTTTTCCAAAGACATACACCCCATGGATCAGATTGAGCTACACAAACAGACTGGGGAAATGGTGTATGCAACACTT
>APFE030909783.1:0-44343 GCA_000404065.3 Pinus taeda | reverse complement strand
TAATATTATTTGTTCTCCTATAGTAGATATGATCAATGAAAGAAATTAACGATTTAAATGTATAGTACGAATTGATAAAATAAATATACTGTTGAAAAGAAGAATAACAATGCAACCTATATTAGCTTTAATAGACTTCATTAAAAAGATAGATGTAAGTATATTTTCTATTAAAACTATTTTAAGTGAAGAGGGATAACCAATTTATTATTTTACTGAAAAAATAAATGAAGAAAAATAGGAGTATTCCTCTTATGACTAGGAACTTTATTCAATATTTTAAGAAATGGAGAGAGTACATTATTCTGCAAGAATTTTTTTTGCTTTCTCAAAAGCATGCTTTCAATTTTATTAGTAGCCAACAAAAATAAAATCACAAGAGTGTTAAATAGGTAGAGATTATGCAAAATTTTAATTTTGTAATTGAACACACAAATAGTTCATCAAACAATGTAGTTGACACATTTAATAAAATAATTTAATTCTATATGAATTTCAAAGTAATGTTTTTGCCGAGATAGAACAAGATGTACAAAAAAATATTCAAGGAAGCATAGAAAACATGTGAATATCTAGTTATCATTAATAGAAGTGGTTAAGTTATATGATTCAATATGGTTTTTTGTTCAAAGATTTTAATCCTTGAATTACCAAAATGTTCAAAGATAATTTGATAAGGGAAAATCAGAGTGGAGGAATGTCAAGGCATTTTGGAAAAGTTAAAACCTTTTATATATTGAGTTCTTTTTTATCTTTGGCTAGGTATGCATGCTGATGTAAAGCGCTTTTTTGAGAAGTGTAGAGTATGGTAGTGTACCAAAGGTAGTAGTCAAATACAATCTTTACCAACAATTTTCAGTTACAAGTAGTGAGCATGGTTTTTGTTTTATATTTCCTTGAACCTAAAAATGAAATGATTATGTTTATGTTGTTTTAGGAAATTTTCAATGATGGCCTATTTTGTAGCTTGTACAAAGACTAGTGATGGGAGCATTGTTGCAAATTTGTTCCTTAAAGAAATTGTGAGGTTATATGGTTTTATTAAAGGTATTGTTTCAGAAAAAAAATACAAGCTTTGTAGGTCATTTTTGGAGAACATTGTGGATGAAACTAAGCACTAAATTTAATTTTAGTTCAACTTGTCACTGAAAGATAGATGGGAAAATGAAGGTGGTGAATAGTAGTTTAAGAAGTATCTTGAGAAGACTGATTAGTGAGCATCCTAAATAGTGGAATAAAGTATTTTTTCAATCCAAGTTTCCTTATAATGATTCACACAACATAAGAATATGAATGTTCACATTCCAAATAGTATATTGAATGCATCCAAGAGAAATTTATGAGTCAAATTTATGAAAGCAATAATTAAGGAATCATGATGGTGAGGACTTTGCAGCACACACGCAAGAGTTACAATAGAGATTCAAACAACAAATGCATGTAGTAAGTAGAACGTAAGTATAAACAATAGGAATATGTGAAAATATGGAAACTATATTTTGAAGTTGATGACTGAGAGATGGATTATGTCACGAAGGAAAGGATTCCTACAGTGGCATACAATAAATTAAAGTTTAAGAAATTGTCACATGTAATATTTTAAGAAAAGTTCATTCTAATTATTATGAGATATAACTCCAAAATGATATTAAGATTTCACTACTTTTCAATGTAGTGTATTTATATCACTTTAAGTATATAGGAGTTGTTATAGTAGATTTACATATAAGTGATGGAGACTAGACCAGTGAATGGAAGAAGCAATTACAAAAGGATCTTTATAAACAGATTGAATAAATTTTAGAGAAGAGAGTAACAAAGAGAATTAGAGGTAAATAATATCCTTAGTATTTGGTCAAATGGAAGAATCAACTAGTAAAGGATGCCCATTGGATGACAAAAACAAAGATTTCAAACTATGGCATAAGTATTGCAGGCCTTATGAATAATTATTTTCTTCCCCAAATTTTTGATGTAGGAGAATCTTCTAGTTAACATGATTTTAACCTTCTTAAGTTGACACTCATTTTCTAAAGAATCATGGTTTCCTTCAATTTTTTTTAAATTTTAATATTTATCTGAATTTAATATAGAAGAAATATTTGTGGCTAGGTAGTTAAGCTACATGTGATTTAGTTACTTGGAAAAGGGATGGGTGCTATAAAACTAGGAATATGTCAAAAAATAGATTACATTTGCTGAAGTTTGGTTATGAGAATCCATGAAAATATTTTCATGAAATGTAAAGTGACTCAATTATTTACGCCGAATGGCATTTTATTATGATCTTGTTCCTCATAAAACTATAGTATATTCTTCACCCTAAAAGGGCTACATAAAATTGAAGGTGGTCATGTCACTGGGGATAATGGATGCTCATATTAACCCTGCCAACTTTGCCTAATCAAATCTATAATTCAAATTTCGCAAGTCAGCTTTCCCTTCGTGAAAGTTTGGGGCATCGAATTTCTTCTTACTGGATTATTTTCAGGGAGCTTTTGTTGTGCTTCTCTCATTATCCAATGATTGTGAATGTCGTTAGTTATTTCCTATTCAACATTGGAACGGATCATTTCACTACCCACTACGAAAATGTCATGCACATATTCATGTGCCACAACAAATTAAGATGACAAAAGTTTTCAAAGTCTAATATCTAATCAGATTGACCAATCTCGTATAAGCCGAAGGGTTTATTTTCCTTTAATTAGGCAATACAAGTGCTACCCCAAAACTATGTATTTCTTTAAATTTGCTTCAAACATATCTACCCATTTTAGTACTATGTTGTGTCACTTGGCATAATGTATTTGGAAGTCATTGATCGCATAGATCCTTCCTAATTGAAACTATGTTCTTCCCTATATCACAAGTAACAAAGATCATATAAAAATATGTGAAAAACATAATCGGAAACCAAAAAAAACCAATGCCCTCAATACCATTGGACATAATGACTTTTAATTATTGTAACAATGGTGGCATAAGAGGGTGACAACTGGAAACAACAGAGGGTATCGAAGGAATGGATATCAAAATATTTTATAATGCACACAAAAAAAATTCAATATTTGGAGGCTCCAATATGGATTGGATGTGATTTCACATTTAATTCTCTCTAAAAAAATGTATCGGGTCAAAATATCAGTGGTGAATGGATTATTGGAAGTCAGAAGTTGGATGGATGTGTTATATCAGTGATATCAGAGCTTTGGACAAATGTTACCATTTAAAAGTTTTGGTATACAGGAAAATGTGATGTTTGGATTAGACCATTATTGATATGCATATCGGGTCTAACATATCGGAGGTCTCGTATCAGAAATTTCTGATCGTGGGTTGAAACGAGTGACAGTTGATAGGAAATCCCGATATGGAATATGATTATTAGAGATTGGAGATATGAGGGATTGCCATATTGTGGGAATTAGCATATCGGAGATCAGAGGAACACGATTATCAAATTTTTTAAAATATTTCTCAGTTGAAAATCTCTAATAAGTATTGAGCCTAATGGGAGTGGGAGTAATGATGTGGCAAGTGGGTACTTCCATCGGCTATATTATAATATGATTGGGATTTGGCTTATATGAAGTTCAAGACACTTAATAATTTCAATTTTGATATGGTTCACACTTTGTTCATTTGTTTTATTAAACCCCCCTATAAAATGGACTGGACATTGGTTTCAAGGATTCTCAAAGGGATTCTTCTGAAATCAAAATCATGATCGCCCATAGTTCTGATATATGGTTTTAATAAATATGATACTGGATTTTTTATTTAGGCTTAAATCCTAGTTATGATTCTTAGTCTTGAGCACTATGTAAGGCATTAAAATAAAAATGCTATTTAAAAATATAAACAAATAAAAGTAAAACTAAAGAAATAAAACCTATAAAACAAAAACATAAAATACATTATATACATATCATTAGGCCAAGGTAGTGAAAAATATCCAGTCGGAAATTAGATGCCATTTACAAACCAAATGTCTAGTTGGGATCAAACGAGCTATAATAGGAAGATAAGAATAGATAAAACTCATTGAATCAATCTAAACTCTCAAAATCAAATATGACCAAGGTTCAATGAAAGCATCCCCATAATGATAATTAAGTGAATTAAGTGAGATTCATGTCACAATATTGAAATAGTTCATATACAATGACTTGTAGAAAATCATGACATCTATAACTTTAAACTGTTAGATAGCTAGCCAACCTAAAGAAATAAAAGTTTGTTCTTATACAAGTTCTAGTTTTGAAACTCATTTACGATTAAACTTGCAAGATAGCTTGACCAAATTCTAAATGAGTATTTTAGTAAATAATCAATTGTAGTGCTGAAAAGCCACATACATATACTCCAGAAATGAATTTGAAATTTGAAGAATATATTTTCAATAATAGAGAAAGTACTAGTGTTGTACATTTGATTACAAAAATATATCTTATTATAAAAATGAATCAATTACATAAAACATTGAAGAATTACAATAGTGCAAGTCTTATGTTGACTATATATCAAGTCTTTGTCTACATAAATGGATATGATCTCACTACAATAGTGCAAATGAGTCTTAACTCCTTCTTTCAAAAGGGTCGTAAGCTCTAGTATTACTCTGCCTCTTTTCTCTCAGATTCGAATCCTCCCTTCTATCTTAGAGATGGGTATTTATACATAATGGAAGTATTAACAATCCCCCTGTATTAATCAACAGTCGCAGCAATAGAAGTAAATAAAACAATGAATTTGTTGTAATTTATGTTATGGCTGAACTTAGAAGATTGTTGCAACCAATTCCTGATCAAATTGACCAGTCTAGTATAAGTCGAAGGGTTGATTTTCCTTTTAATACGAAATACAAGCGTTGCCCCCAAAATATGTCTTTCTTTAAAATTTTCTTCAAACATCTCAACCCATTTTAGTATTGCGTTGTGCTCCTTGGCATAATCTCTTTGGAAGTCTTTGATCACATAGATCCTTCCTAATTGACACTAGGCGCTTCCCTCTATGACAAGTAAGAAATATCATATTAAAATAGGTGAAAAACATAATTGAAACCCAAACAAAACTAATGCCTACAAAACCATCGAATATAGTGACTTTTAATTATTGTAACAATGGTTGCATAAGAGGGTTACAAGTGGCAAAAATAGATGGTATTAGAGGAATGGATATCATAACCTTTTATAATGCGCACAAACAAAAATGTCGATATTGGGAGGCTCTGATATGGAATGGGAACGATTTAAAATTTAATTGTTTTTAAAAACTATATCAGATCCAAATATCGAAGGTGAATGGATTATCAGAACTCAGAAGTCGGGAAAATGGTTTATATTAGCGATATCGTAGGTTTGGACAAATTTTACCATTTAAACATTTCGATATACATGCAGATTCAATTTTCCAATTAGACCATCGTTAATATGTATATAAGATATGAAATATTGGAGCTTCGCAGGTATTGGAGATCTTGTATCGGAGATTTCATATCAGGGGTTGAAAGGAGTGACAACTAATAGGAAGTTCTGATATGGAATATGATTATGAAAGATCGAAGATCAGAGTGATTAACATATCAGATATTAGAGGAATTGGCATATCAGAGATTGGAGACAGGAGGAATTGGCATATCGGAGATCAGAGATCAGAGGAATATGATTATCAGTGTTTTAAAAAGCTTTCTCAGTTGAAAATATTCATTAAGCATTGACCCTGATGGGAGTGGTAGTAATGATGTGGCAGGTGGGTCCTCCCATCGACTATATTATAATATGGTCAAGCTTTGAGTTATACAAAGTTCAAACCACTTAATAATTTCAATTTTGATATAATTCGAACGTTGGTCATTTGTTTATTTAACTCTATAAAATGGCTTAGACTTTGATTTCGAGGATTCTCAAATGGATTATTTGGATATCGAAATCTTGGTCGCCCATAGGTCTGACATATTGTATTAATATATAGGTCGATTGTTTTATGATTTTGGCTTAAATCCTAGGTATGATTCTTGGTCTCGGTGGCTTTGTAACGGATAAAAAATAAAAATACTATTTACAAATATAAATAAATAAAAGTAAAATAAATAAATAAAACCTATAAAATAAAAGCATAAAATAAATTATATGCATAACAGTAGGCCAAGGCAGTGAAAAATATCCAATTGACAATTAGATGCCATTTACAAAACAAATGTCCAAATGAGATCAAACGAGTTATAATAGGAAGATAAGAATGGATCAAAATCATTGAAGCAATCTTTACTCTCAAAATAAAAGAGTAATATGACCAAGATTCAATCAAATGGTCCCCATAATGATAATTAAGGGAATTATGGGGGTTTGTGTTTTTACCACAACAAGTCGAAAAGTAAAAAAAAACCAAAACACATTCGGTGTGTCTTTGCACCTCTTGGTGCAAATGGTAGTTTAATAAAGTGATTGATGACTTTTCAAAAGAGAGAGTAAGCCTAAAGAAGATCATATGTATTTCCCAACTTTTTCATGTTCCTTTATGTTAGTTCTTATTTGACGTGTAGACCGGGTAAGTGAGACTACTCACTGGAGCTTTGAACTGATACCTATCGCAAGAATTTCCTTAACAATGCATTCATTCACCATCAATCCAAAGTTCCATGGGAATTGTATTCTTCCTTTAATATAATCATCAAAATTACATAAAGTGATTTTTGTTCTTTACAATGAAAAGATCAAAACAAGTTCTAAATTATCATAATTGAGGTTCCATACTTATAGTGAATCTATCAGATACATATTGTATTAGTTTCAAAGGTATTTTCATTAAGAGATAACCATTTCAAAATTATTGTCAACAACCATGGTTGGGAACATGTCACAGTTTCTCATTATTTGACTAATCAAAAGTGATCAGATATTGATCCAAGACCTTAATGATAGCTCAATTTCAAAGTGTTCGAAAGAATTTCAAACCTAAGTGACCAGATAGACCTCGTCTTCCTAATTTTTGCGTCGCAAATGGTTCAAAAAACTGACATCGTATGAAGGAGTTATCGCAATCTGAAAATTCCACTAAACTTCAATTTCCAAGAATAAATTGGTTTTTGAGAATATTAAAAAAATAAAGGTTCCCCAAAATATTCCCTAGAATATTTATTTTGGGTGACCAATCAGGTGTCGACACGTGGCAAGCCCAAAAGCCACCACATATCCTTGGAATTGTATGGCAAAATTTGTTGGGGTCTGATGGAATTGAACTCGTGACCTCCAGCAAGACAAACCAACACACTACCAACTCTACTCTACGATGTTTCTTAACAAGTTATGGTGGGGTGCATATTTGTGTTATAACAGTTTGCGGTTTAGGAGTTAGGACTGCCAAGAGTCTTACCCGCTAGCAATCCCCATAACTCTATTCACATGTCACCAATTGAAATGAACCACACGTAGTTTGCATGTTCACAATCGTTTATAATGCGGTCTTACCTGCTAGTAGTCACATGTGATGGCATGTTAACCTAACTGCTAGAACCACGCGAGTTATCCCCTAACCACTGGTTGAAACCCATCACATGCGCGCTAACGGTTATAGTTAGTTAAGATGGTTTAGCTTCGTAGAGTGGATAAAAAGGGCATTTATGCCAAATTTAACTGGAGTTAAGTGCCAGTTTGCCAAAATTAGTGGAGGATCTGTAGGGGAAACTACCTAAAGGCACTCCAGGAGCAGTTTTCGACCTAGGAGAGTGAAACAAGAGGCTAGCTAGGCTAATTGGAGCCTTTTGAAGCTAATGGAATAGTCTAGAGAAGCTGAAGAAGTCATCTTCAAGGATATTTTCGTCCAAGGAGATTTTGGGGCTCAGGGCCACAAGGGGTTGGAGGCAGTTGTAGGAGATACTAGTAGTCATTCTCAACAAACCAACAATCGTTGCTAACTGTAATGAAACTTCTGAATCCATTGCATATCTTTGTAGATTCGTTTGAAGATTTCTAAAGGCTGAGACGCTACAGGCAAGTTTCAGGCAGCCCAATGCGAACCGTGGAGGAAGGCCTAGATTGGGGATGCAGTGCTCATTTTGAGAAAATGAACAGTCTATTGTTGGCATTTGATATGTGTTGGAGGTAATAGAAGAGGTTTCAGTGACAGCTAAAGAATTCTTAAGGAGTTAGGGCCATTAAGAAGCTCAGGGAAGCTTAGAGCACTAATTGAAGGAATCAAGTGCAAGGGAGTTTAGGTCTGTTTGTAGAGTGATGACATGCATGACAGTGATATAGATGGTATTCTAAACCCATTGGTTTAGTTCAGTAACCTTTGGAGTTAAGTTTGGAACTTGTAAAAGAAACTTTTCCATAATCCCAAAGAGCCAAGTCAAGATGACAAAAGCTCAAGGAGACATAGCCCACGATATTCGGGTGAACTCCTAGATTAAATTTGTTGTTATGTATTGATTTTTATTTGCTGCATTATATGACTATTATATGTGTTTAATATCAGCAGAAACAAATCGACTTAAAGCACCTAAACAGTTAAAAACAAACAAAGACATACACCTCTTTCAAGTACTTAATTCCGCAAATGTTAACATAAGCTCGATCATATATTTGTTAAGCTTTGGAGTGGGAGGTTCTTGTAAGCATAACAAAGTAATCAAACCCCCATTTCGTATCAAGTGGTATCAAAGCAAGATTCTTGATTGACAGAGAAAAATATTGCTTGTTTGACTTGAAAGGTGTTTAAAGAGTACGAAGAATTTGACTGTTTGATTATTTGTAAATTGACTATTGTTTGAGTTTGCAAAGGTGAAGGGAAAGCTATTGATATCTAAGTCCAGGAGAGGACAAGAAGGAAGAAGGGCTAAAGGCATTCTCCTTACCCAAAATACCTCAAGGCAACCGTTAAAGCATAAGAGGGTTTGTTCGCAAAAGGCTGCTTGAATAAGAATTTGATTATATTTTCCATTTAGTTCAGAAATTTTTCATTAGTTCTTTGAAAGCTTTGCGAATTTCTTTTGTTCATTTTGATGATGACAACTTCTACAAATGAGTTTCCAAATCCTCCTCCTTCACAAGATTCTTTGATGAAGACATGAAGCGAGACTTGTTCATCATGATGGATATGGTGAGAGAAATGTATGAGGATGAAAGGAAGAGCACAAAACTTCGAGAGCAGTTGAATTCCATGAAGGAAGAGAAGTAGTTTCTTTCTAACAAATTGCAGGAAATGGAAAGTCAACTTCATATTTCAAATATGAATCTGGAAAGGATGCATGAGTTGGAGACATAGCTCCTTTCTGCCAAAGAAGCCTTAGTCAAGTATCAGTTTGAACAAGAGGTAAAAAATTCTAGTTTGTCTTCAATTTCCTCTAAGAATGTTTATGTTGGCTCTTTTGAAAAACATACAAGAGGCATAGGGTCCAAGTTGATGTCAAAAATGGGATATGAAGGAAAAGGATTGGGCAAACATGCACAAGGAATTGTTGAGCCAATAATGGTTGAGGAAAGGCCTAAGTATTTGGGTCTTGTCTATGGACAATCTCATGGAAAAATTTCAAAAGCAATCATGAAGGAAATTGAACAGTTCCTACAAGGAGTTTGATTTTAGATTCTCTACCTCAGGTTTGTAAAGATTGTATTCATGGGGAATGCAAGTGTTTGAAACATACTTTTCAAGAAGAAGGTGGTCATAAGCACGCACTCGGACAAGATATTTGTGAAAGCTCTAAAATCATTGAAGAGATTGATGGTGTTCCAAAGGGAGCCACTTCTTCATTCGATTCAGCTTCTCATGAAGACAACAAAAGTAAAAGAGAAAGGTATAAATATGATTTCAATCACACTTCTTTTGATTATTTTGAGCATGGTATATTTCCACATAAGAATTGGAAAAATATTGCATGTTCCTTTTGTTTTTTGGTTAATCATATTGTTTCTAGATGTTGGAAGAGAATGGCCACATACAGGAAATGTTTGAAGGAAAGGAGGCAAGAACCCAAAGGTCCATTGGACAAGGCAAACCATTTTGTCAAGAAGATGCACATGTGTTGTATTTATTTCGATAAGCAAGGACATATTGCCGAAAGTTGTTGGACATTGAATCCAACAATGCTTCCATGAAATTTGAAGAAAGTGGAAAAAGAGTATGGCAAGAATCAAGAGGAAGTTTCCATAATTGATGTGTTTCAGGATGATCCACATATTGATATTGATGTACAGTTAAACGAAGTTCCTTTGATTTGGATTGGTAAGAAATGGTTAGAATTCTTATCCAATTAAAGTTGCATCTCTTTTAATGTTAAAATAAATGCATCACATCTATTTTTCTTTTCTAATGCAATGCAAGTTGTAGGATGGAAAAGTTGAGTATGTAGACTCACTTTATTGCAGCAAAATTATATTCATTTCAGCTTTGAAAGTACATTTACATGTGATAGAGTATCTTTTACTTATGATTGTGGTTAAGAGAAATTGAAGAATCGAATACATGCATGAGAATGATATGTATGAATACAGGGATGTTGATGATTTCCTTATATTTAAACATGTATGTGTAATTGACTTGATGGTTGACCATTTTGTTTAAACATGCATGTAAATTCATATTGACTTGGAAGAGTTGATTTGGTCTCCAAGATTGTAAAAGGGAGATAATAATGGAGTGTTTCATCTTTGTAAAAGAATCATTAAAATTCTTTTGGTAGCTTGACTTGAAGGTTCAAATGTTTGAAAAGGCATTTTTTTTTGTTGGCTTGTGATTTAGTCAATCACTTGTACACAAGATGTATAGACATGATGATGATTCACATGATGTGAATTTTTTTTCTTTTGATGGAGCAAGAATTAATGTCGTCAAGTTGTTTTCCTGTATTTTGACAACATGTCAGAAGAATATTTGCAGCACCAAAGGTCACCATGGAAGTGGCTTCGAAGCAATGTTCAGCTACCTTCTATAAATCCTGAATGAGTTCAAGGAAGACAGTACTTAACAGGAGGACAAGCGCATTCAGGAAGGGAAGTGTTAAATACCTTTGAGTCTTGGTTCAAAGGCATTAGCCATGCAAGGTAAGTGTATGGAGGCTGAAAAGAAGAGGCTGTTGTACTCTCATCTATTGTACAGATTAGTATAACAGTTTTTTGGGGTCCAAAAGATTCCCAATGGAGAGGAGTGATGAGATATTGATCCAGGAACTTAATGATAGCTCAAATTTCAATGTGTTCGAAAGAGTGCCAATCCTGAGTGACCAGATAGATATCATCTTCTTGATTCCAGCACCATGAATGGTTCAAAAAATTGACACCATATGAAGGACTTATCGCAATTTCAAAAGTCCAATAAACTACAATTTCCAAGAATAAATTGATTTTTGAAAATATTAAAAAAATAATATTCTAGGCAATATTCCCTGCAATATTCTTTTTGGGTGACCAATAAAGTACCGACACATGGCAAGCCCATAAGCCACCACGTGGCCCTGGAATGGTATGGTAAAATTTGTTGGGGTTCGATGGAATTGAATCTGTGACCTCTGTCAAGACAAACCAGCATGCTACGACTATGCTCTACAATGTTTCTTAACAAGTTATGGTGGTGGTGTATATTTGTGTTATATCAGTTTGCGGTTTAGGGGTTAGGACCGCCAACAGTCTTACCCTCCAGCAGTCCCCATAACTTTGTTCACATGACATCGATTGAAATGAACCACACGAGATTAGTATGTTAACCGTTGTTTGCAACACAGTCTTACCAGCTAGCAGTCACATGCGATGGCATGTTAACCCTACTGCTAGAACCATGAAGGTTATCACCTAACTGTCAGTTGAAACCCATCACATGCACACTGACATTTATGGTCAGTTCTGACGGTTTAGCTTGGCAGAGAAGATAAAAAGGGCGGTTGTGCCAAATTTAACTGGAGTTAAGTGCCAGTTTGCCAAAATTACTGGGGGATCTCTAGGGGAAACTTCCTAAATGCACTCCAGGAGAAGGTTTCGACCAAGGAGACTGAAAAAAGAGGCTAGCTAGGCTAAATGGAGCCTCATGAAGCCAATGGAACAGTCTAGAGAAGCTGAAGAAGTCATATTCAAGGATATTTTCGTCCAAGGAGATTTTGGAGCTTAGGGCCACCTAGGGTTGGAGGCAGTTGTAGGAGCTACTAGTACTCATTCCTAGCGAATCAATAGTCATTTTTTACTATAATGATCCTTCTGAATCCATTTCATATATTTTCAAAAGCATTTGAATACTTCTAAAGGTCGAGATGCTACAAGGAAGTTTCAGGCAACCTAGTGCCAACCATGGAGGAAGGCCTAGATTAGGGATGTAATTCTTATTTGAGAAAATGAATAGTCTATTGTTGGTGTCTGATATGTGCTGGAGACAGTAGAACAGGTTTTAGTGACATTTAAAGTATTCTGAAGGAGTTAGGGCCATCAAGAAGCTCAGGGAAGTTTAGAGCACTAATTGAAGGAATCGAGTCCAATGGAGCTTAGATATGTTTGTAAAGTGATGAAAACCATGACACTGATACATATGGTATTCTAAACCCATTGGTTCAGTTCATTAAGCTTTGGAGTTAAGTGTGGAACTTGTAAAAGAAACTTTTCCATAATCCCAAAGAGCCATGTCAAGATGACAAAAGCTCAAGGAGATGTAGCCCACAATATTCGGTTGAACTCCTAGATTGAATTTTCTATTATGTGTTGATGTTTATTTGTTGCATTATATGACTGTTATATCTGTTTAATATCAACAGGAAAAAAATGGACCTAGAGCACTTAAACGGTTAAAAACAAACGAATACATTCACCTCTTTGAAGAACTTAATTCCACGAATGTCAACATAAGCTAGATCACATGTGTGTTAAGCTTTGGAGTGGGAGCTTCTTGTAAGCATAACAAAGTCATCAAATTCCCATTTCAAATAAAAAAGTCATCCACAGTTATATCAATATGAGCCTAGTCAAAGGTGGGTTGAGGAGTGACTGCCAGATCTCAGATCATCAAAATACAAAACATTATGCGTTGTGGGATCTATTAGCAACTGTCAAGGCAAGCATAAATGGACTTGAATTTATGTTTTATTGTAACACATTTGGTGTGGACACATCAAAAGGGAGTAGCTTTGGATTTTGTTGTTCCATTTTAAGGTTCCAGCAACATCTGGATTAAAATTGCATATGGTTAAATTAGATCAAGCCTCATTGAGGTGTGGACCCACATCCTCAAAAGATATAGACTCATGGCATCAAAGTGGAGAAGTCCACCATCTTGAGAATAAGTGTAGTAGTGAAGTGCATATAAAGTTTGGGTTCTGGATTTAAAAAAATAAAATCAATTTTGGAAAAATAACAAGATTCGACATCGATAGTGACTACTTCACTCATAAAAAAAATAATAATAATAAATAAAGAGAAAATAGGTTAAAAGTGACAAAATCACCATCATATTTCCTTTTTGAAAGATCTATGATAATTTCATAGAGTTCTCAATGAGATGGTATATTTATTTATCTAGATAACATTTTCACTAAATTGTCATATCCTAGAATCCAAATTAAACCGTTTCTTTTTCCATTTGCACTATGAGTTAGATTAGATTGATGCATGAATGCAAAGTAGATCATAGTGTGATATCAACACCTTTGTGAAGGGATTAAGAGAGAGGATCGAAGATACGGTGTTTTAATTATTTATGGGAAAAGATGATGGATTTGTGATTTTACATTTTAACATTGAAACTGATAATTTTGTAGTGTATTTTAGTATAATAAATTTGTTTAAATGATTGTAAATATATAAAATGTTCAAGAAATGCAAGGAGACACATTTTTATCACCACAATAACAGTATAGGGAGCTTGAGATTTGACATTACATTTTTTGGAGTGACTCATGTATCAAACATGATAATCATATGCAATATTAACGAAAATTACAATGACTTAATTAGCTTTTTATTTCGAAAATTTGAATCATTTTATTATAAAAGTTCAATAATTTTAATTTTTATAAATTTTATTTTGTTTATATTTAAAGATATTTATATCAACATATTTATTTTTCATAATAGAATGTGCCATAGTAATGCTAGATCATTATGGATAATTGCAATTATTAGTAAATAAGTAAATCTATTTAAAATTAATTATAGTCAATCAAATCAAGTGTAGTCACCCATAATAAGTGAATATCAACAATAGTCAATCAAAAGTAATCTTAATTTATAAAAGTGAATATTAATAATATCTAATAATCTCTACTCAAATCTAATAAACAATAATTAAAGTCACAATAATCAAAAAATGAATTATTTCTAACCATACTCAACTATAATTCATCATTAAAAAAAATAAACTCAACCACAATTAACTAATATTTATCATAATTAATCTTAAAAATTGAAATGCATTACTTCCACCTATTTCAATCATATTAAAACATAATCAAATTGTAAAATTAACCATAATCAAGTATGAATAACCCTAATAAAAAAAATCAAATTAAATTAATTAAAAAAAATGAAAATCAACCATGCTCAATATATATCACTATTTCAATACAATTAAAACACAATCAACTTATAAAATTAACCAGTCAAAATAACCATCATAAAATAAAGCCAAATTAAATTAATTAAAAAAAAATGAAAAACAACCATGCTCAATATAGATCACTATATAAAAATTCCATTAATTCACAATCAACCATGATTTATAACGTAAATTAGCACTCGCAAAAATTACTGAAAAATCACGTACACTCTATCATAGTTAATCACAAACAATATAAAATTATAATCAATTTTCAAATGAAATTTTATCTTTTTATATGTTTATTCTACTGCACAATCTCATCATCTTTTTATATGTTTTATCTACCGCACAACCTAATAATTCAACAAGTTATGCCTTGCAGGAATATTACGAATATTACGAACTCGATTTCTCAATGTATATGGTTACATAGTTAGAGCACGTTTAATTTACATCAACCATTTTCTGTGTAGCAATTTTATGTTCTTTATAAGATATTTTATCTACTACACAATCTCATAATTCAATACGTTTTTATTAATTGCAAGAATATTGCGAATTCGATTTCTCAATGTATAGGGTTACCCTTTAGAAAGTTGAGAACCTTTTACTCATATCAACCTTGATGTCACTTAGAAATTTTATGTAAATTATAAACCAGCTTGATTATGAAATCAACGTTGGTATTAATTACTCGAAATTAGTTATAGTTAATTTACAAATAAATATAATCAATTATTAATTGAAATATGTTAATGTTAATTTTAGTAATTCTAGTTGACTGATAGATAAATAGAATGAACCATAATAAATAAAAGTAAACTAAAAATAATTTAATTTAATTAAGGCTGACCAGATTCAATTATAATTGATTACAATTAGGGATAATTTAGAAAAGGAAACAAAATAATTATAATTGATTACAATTAAGGATAATTTAGAAAAGGAAACTAAAGTTTTGTTGGATAAGTTAGTTTTTATCGTAGTGGAATACAATTATTGTTGATCAAATTTTGTGATAATAAATAGTAGTCAGCAAAAGTCAATGATTAACAATAATCTATTATAATTAAAAATACATAATCACAATCAAACATAATCAACCATATTAGATCAAAATTAGTGAATGTTAATGATCCAAAATGGATTTTGGATAGACTCCTAAGTCTAAGTGTTCCATACAGAGGAAAATGAAAGTCCAAAGAAGTTTATGAAAATAGCTCCATTGTAGATATATTTTCCTTCTGAATCTACTACAACTTGAATGGGCTAAAATGGACTTAGGATGCAGAAGTTATCGCAGAAAGAAGATGTCTTGTTTCTTTGGAAAAAGAGGCAAAAACCCCTAAAAATGGCAAAAAAAGCCCTTCTGAAGGGAAATCACATCAAAAAAAGGCAAAGGCTGGACGCAAGCAGTAAAACGGACTTGAATGGGAATGATAAGCCCGATTGCATAGAATTTGAGTTCCGTAAAGGCGTATTTCAGGTAGACCTCAAGCGGTAAATGGTTTTGGGCTCGCTTCGCCCAATCCCACAGGCTGTTCGACACATGGCTGGCAGACGAGGGAGGAAAACTGCCTTTTCCGGCAGGTAACCTTTGTACCCTTAACCTCCCTGAAATTGCATATCGACCATCGAATTAGGGATCACGTAGATCGACGGTGGAGAGTGCGACAGCAGCCAAAGGCAGACTCGATACGATTATAAGGTGGATGCAGTAAAGTTTTCAAGTTCGATAAAAGGATTTTGTTGGGTTTTTCGGTGTTTTCTCGTGTATTTGGGATTTTGTACAATACGCTAATGCAATGCGATATAATGCCTAATTGCAGACCCGATAGGGATTTTAGGGGTGATTGAAGGGAATTTCATATCCAAAATACACGTCTAATAGTGTATTTTCCGGAAAATGTCTGTGTAATGGGATTTTCTCAATTTTTGGGTTATTACGTCGAAAATGGCCCCGATCCCTTGTAATAGCCCCTAATCATCATTCCACACTACAAGCAAGCGTTTTTGGCAGATGATGAGGCGTTTGAAAGCCACAGAGTTGCAGAGCTAGATGGCTAGTTGAATAGACAGTGCAAAGAAGCCACAGAGCCGCAGGGGAATGATTGAACGCAAGTAAATGGCTGGGGAAGCTGAAAAGCCACGAAAATGCCTCAAACGAGCCCAGAGAGCTCAATTGAGAAAAAGGGAGTTGAAGGCAGAAGCAAAGGGGAGAGAGAGAGAAAAGCTACTGCGGAGAGCAACTGAGGGAGTCTCTGGGTCACTTGGAGATCAAGTGAAAAGCCAAAGAGCCGAAGGTTGTAGAAAGCCAAAGCCAGAGCCGAAGAAGCCAAAGCCAAAGAGTCAGAGCCAGAGCTAGAGCTAGAGGTAGAGCCAAGAGCCGAGAGCTAGAGCAAGGGCTAGAGCCAGAAAGCCGAGAGCTTTAGAGCCAAGGAGAAGATGATGTTCTAAGCCCATTGAGTTCTTGTAAACCAGTGGAGTTGAGCGTGGAGCTTGTAAAAGAACTCAGACCATAATCCCAGAGAGCCTAGTTGAGTTAACTAGAGCTCAAGGAGATGTAACCCAAGAGTTTTGGGTGAACTCCATATTAAACTTGTTGTCTTCTGTGTGTGTGTTATTTGTTGCATTGTTTCACTATTATATGTTTTATATCAGTTTAAGAAAAAACATTTTACAGCACATAAACAGTTTAAAATAAATGCAAGCATAGACCTATTTTTCAAGCATATTTACTTCCGCATTGGTTAATCATTTATGACTTGGGAATATATAATCTTTGGAAGTGGGAGAGGTTCTTGTAAGTTAGACAAGAAGCCTACGTGCCCCATTTTCAGATCAGGTGGTATCAGAGCCTGAGATTGATTAACCACACCTTCAAGGAAGGTTACATCAAAATGCTTGATTGAAAGAGAAAATATTGCTTGTTTGAAAGGTGTTTAAACAGTCATAGGTTGATTGTATGCTTATTTTGCAGACTGACTATTGGTTGAGTTTGCAATCCAGGAAGGAAAAGAAGAACCTCAAGGCAATCCTTAAAGCACGAGAGGTTTGTCGCAAAAGGTTGCTAAATAAGCTCCTTATTAATCTTGTTTGAAGTTCTATTGTTCATTAGGATAATGACAACTTCTACAAGTGAGTCCTCAAATTCTTCTTTCTTCATCACAAGACTTTTTTATGAAGACATGAAGTAAGATTTTTCCACCATGATGCATATGGTGAGAGAAATATATGAGGATGGATGGAAGAGCAGCATACTTAGAGAGCAGTTGAATTCCATGAAGGAGGAGAAGTAGTTGCTTTCTAAAAAATTGAAGGAAATGGAGAGGCAACTTCATATTACAAATATGAACCTATGAAGAATGCATGAGTTGGAGACATAGTTCTTTGTTGCCCAAGAAGCCTTAGTCAAGTATGAACTTGAAGAAGAGGTAAACCATTCAAGTTTGTCTTCAAATTATTCTGAGAATGCTTATATTGGTTCTTTTGAAAAGCATACCAAAGGCATAAGTTCCAAGCTACTGTCTAAGATGGGTTGTGAGGGAAATGGCCTCGGAAAGCATGCACAAGGTATTGTTGAACCAGTAATGGTTGAGGAAAGGCCTAAGTATTTGGGTCTTCGCTATGGTCAGTCTTATGGAAAGAATTCCAAAGCTGCCATGAAGGCCATTGAAATAGCTCTAAGAAGGAGTTGCATTGCAAAGTGTGAAGATTGTATTCAAGAGGAATGCAATGGCTTGAAACATCAATTGCAGGACGCAGGTGTTCAAAAGCACACACTTGAACCAAGGAGTTGGGGAGACTCTGGCAGCCTTGAAGAGATTGATAGTGTTCCAAAAGGAGCCACTTCTTCATTTGCTTCACCTCCTCATGAAGGCAATAAAGGTGAAAGACGTAGGTATAAATCTTGTTCTAATCATATTCCTTTTGATTTTGCAAAGCATGATAAATTTCCACTTAGATATGGGAAAAGAAGTGCTTGTTCCTTTTGTGGTTTGGATAACCATAATGTTTCTAGATGTTTCAAGAGAATGGCCACATACAGGAAAATTTTGAAGGAAAAGAAGCAAGAAGCCAAAGGTCCATTAGACAAGGCAAATCATGCTATCAAGAGGATGCACAACAAGTGCACTTACTACCATAAGCAAGGACATCTTACTACAAAATGTTGGAATTTGAATCGAGCAATACTTCCACAAAAGCTGAAGAGAGTGGAAAGAGAAGATGGCAGGCATGGAAAGGAATATTCCATGAATGATGTGTTTCAGGATGATTCACAAGATGATGTTGATGTGCAAACAAATATACTACCTTTGAAAGGGATTGGTAAGAAACAGATAGAGTTCTTATCCAATTAAGATTGCAAGTCTAGTTGTGCATCTACATTATATTCCATTTCAGCTTCGAAAGTACAATATAATTGAGTGAAAGTTGAAGGATGAAATGCATGCATGAGCAAGAGATACATGTACACGGGGATGTTGATGATTTCCTTTTATTTAAACATGTATGTGTAATTAACTTTCAGGGTTGATTGCTTTGACATTCATGTGATGCCATGTTGACTTGGGAGAAGTTAACTTGGTCTCCAAATGGAGATAATGATGAAGTGTTTCATCTTTTGAAAAAGAGTCATAATGGTCTTTTTCTACATGCTTGACTTGAAAGGTCATTTGTTTAAAGGCATGTTTTGTGGGCTTGGTATCTAGTCCATCATTTGTATGCAGATGTAAGACATGGAGGTGTTCACAAGATGTGAAATCTATTTCTTTTGTTGAAGCAGGAGTTAAAGCCATCCAATTGTTGTTTGTGTTTATGTTGTTGTTAACAATTGTTGTTTATACCTTTTGAAATAGGTACAAATGAAATTTTTCGTGAAGCAGATGTACTACACATTTGTTTGAGCCACCTTAGATCAATGATCAAGGCAGAGAAGTTCAAACCACCTTCTATGACCATTTCAGCAGAAGTTCTGCAAGAAGGCAAGGAGGAAGACAGTTCTTCCCAGGAGAACTAACACATCCAGAAAGGAGAGTGGTCAAAGACTTTGGTTGAGAGGCACTATGCAAGGCAAGTGTGTGGAGGGTGAAAGAAGAGGGTGTTTTTACTCTCAATTACTGTTTAGATCAGTATAGCAGTGTTTTGGAGACCAAAATTACTTTTAGTGGGAAGGCGTGATCCAAAATGGATTTTGGATAGACTCCTAGGTCTAAGTGTTCCTCATAGAGGAAAATGAAAGTCCAAGGAAGTTCATGTAAATTTCCCCATTGGAGAGATCTTTTCCTTCTGAATCTACTACAACTTGAATGGGCTAAAATGGACTCAGGATGCAGAAGTTATCGTAGAAAGAAGATGCCCTGTTTCTTCAGAAAAAAAGGCAAAAACCCCTAAAAATGGCAAAAAATACCCTTATAATGGGAAATCACATCGGAAAATGGTGAAGGCGGGACTCAAGTGGTAAAATGGACCCAAAGGGGAATTATAAGCACAATTGCATAGAATTTTAGTTCCATAAAGGCAGATTTCAGGCAGGCCTCAAGTGGTAAACAGTTTTGGGTTGGCTCTGCCTGATCCCACAAGGTTGTCAACACATGGCTAGTGGAGAAGAGAGCAAAATTGCCTTTTCGGGCGGGTAACCTCCGTAACCTTAAGACCCACGAAATTGCATATTGACCGTCAGATCGGGGATCACGTAGATCGATGATGGAGAGTGCGACAACAGCCAAAGGCAAAATCGATATGATTATATGGTGGATACGATAAAGTTTTCAAGTCCGATAAAAGGATTTTGTTAGGTTTTTCAGTGTTAAACCACGTATTTGGGATTTTTCCCAATATGCTAATGCAATGTGATATACCGCCTAATGGCGGACCTAATAGGGATTTTAGGGGTGATTGAAGGGAATTTCACATCCAAAATACACATCTGATAGTGTATTTTCCAAAAAATGCCTGCGTAATGGGATTTTCTCTTTTTTGGGGTTATTGCCTGGAAAACCACCCCGATCCCTTGTAACAACCCCTAATCATCATTCCATGCTACAAGCGTGTGTTGTTTGCAGACGATGAGGCGTTTGAAAACAATAGAGCCACAGAGCTAGATGGTCAGTCGATCAAACAGCGCAGAGAAGCCACAGAATCACAGGGGAATGATTGAATGCAGGGAAATGGTTGGGGAAGCTGAAAATCTGGGAAAATGCCTCAAAGGAGCCTAAGGAGCTCAATTGAGAAAAAGGCAGTTGAAAACAGAAGCAAGGGGGAGAGAGAGTGAAATCTACTGTGCATAGCAACTAAGGGAGTCTCTGGGGTCACTTGGAGATCAAGTGAAAAGCCAGAGAGCTTAAGGTTGCAGAAAACCAAAGCTAGAGCCAAAGAAGCTAGAGCCAAAGAAGCTAGAGCTAAAGAGCCAAAGCCAGAACCAGAGCCAAAGCCAGAGCTAGACCCAAGAGCTAGAGTTAGAGCCAGAGCCAGAGCCAAAGTTAGAGCCAGAAAGCCGAGAGCTTTAGAGCCAGGGAGAAGATGGTGTTCTAATCCTACTGAGTTCTGTGTAAACCAGTGGAGTTAAGTGTGGAGCTTGTAAAAGAACTCAGACCATAATCCCAGAGAGCCTAGTTGAGTTGACTAGAGGTCAAGGAGATGTAGCCCAAGAGTTTTGGGTGAACTCCATATTAAACCTGTTGTCTTATGTATGTGTGTGTTATTTGCTGCATTGTTTCACTATTATATGTTTTATATCAGTTTAAGCAAAATCATTTTACAGCACATAAACAATTTAAAATAAACACAAGCATGCACCTATTTCTCAAGCATATTTACTTCTGCATTGGTTAATCAATTGTGACTTGGGAATATATAAGCATTGGAAGTGGGAGAGGTTTTTATAAGTTAGACAAGAAGCCTAAGTGCCCCATTTTCATATCAGTTAATTAATCCTAACTTTAAGTGGCTTATAGTAAACCATAATGAATTAGTGGAAATCATAGTTAAATCCATGAAATTATAGATAATCATTATCAATGATGTTGAAACATCTTACTATAGAATAGTAAATAATGGTTAACTATTCCATCTTCTAAATCTTCCATGCTTTAACCTTGTTGAGGTGTTTTTTAAGTTTATCAGGGATTTATAGGTATCACGATCAGAAGTTTAGTTATGCAATTTAAATAATAGTATAACATAGTTTTTTTAGGGTGTTGGAGCAATTTATAAATTCAAAAGTCAATTTTAAACCACATAAAGTCATTATTTCATATAAAAAAAACTTATTACTAGATGATGACAATAAAATCCAAAAAATAGAAGAGTTACACTTTGTGGTTAACTCCTTCGACAAATATAAGTGTTTTGGTTGGTTCTCGAGGAGATTTTATGGAACTAGGGAGGGATGCTATGGTTATTATTTTTTGTAGGTCTTTAGTTGATGTCAGTGCCACCAACCCTATCGTTGTGGATTGAAATGGATTAAGGTTTAAGATCACAACTTCCAATTCCTTGTCATCCCTCATCAACGATCGAAGGTGGACTAGCCTGTTTGAGTGTTGAATAACATTCCACTTCATTTTCTCAAGTTTCCTTAAAATAAAGTTAGAGATAAGACTTGAGTCCTCACATTTTGTTTGGGCTCTAATTCTACCATTGTCTAAGGTGTTGTTGTTGACCAGGAAATATGTCGGTAGTTGGTACCCCTTTTCAATGGTTGTATTTGGGACCACCAAGCTAGATGAGGGTGTCCCTCTTGGTATGTATTTAAAAGTGGCTTTAGCGTGTGTGAATAAATCTAAGAGTGATGAACACCTTTGCGGGAAGTTTTCTTGCAAATTGTTTGTCAGAATGTCTTCCTGAGCTCTTCATTAACAGTGTAGGATTACCTGCAAACTGTTTGATATAAATCCCTAGCCAGAATTCAGTCATAGGTCTAATTTGAATCTTTTTAGCTTCCTTTCTCAAAAGGATCCTATGTCTCCAAACCATGAATCCTTTCCAAAAATGAGTGGTTTTGGATATTTGGACTCCCAAAAAATTTCAACTTTTGTTAAAACCTTGTCTGGAAAGTCCCTACGTGTCATGGTCCATGAAGGAGATGTTGTTTCCTCTCCCACTGATGGTATTCACAAGTAGAAATAAATCTCGTCACGAGTGATGAGACCCCATTTTTAGGGGAGGAAATTAATTTCGAGAAATGAACTCAAATAATATGGCATCAAGAAGGATTCCACTATTTTAGTCATTTGAGGTCTGATTAGAGGTTTCAAAGGAAATGGGGCATCCTTGACATCAACACCCTTGTCAGTCAAAGATGACCTTAAGCTAGGCTCTAGCTCCAAGCCCTATAAGGCTCTTTTAGGATAAGCTTTGATGGTGGAGCATTCATCTGCTACCCCAATGGTTCAAATGAATGGGTTTCTTACTAAGACAAAAATTACATATTAAAAATGATGTGTGGTTAATTTTCATTTCAATGCAATATGGCTACTAGCTACTTCCCTTTGAGCTTGGGTTTCTCATAATTGAACCCAAAAATTGGATCTACTATTTGTTTCAAGGGATATTTTATGGTTATCTTCAAGGAAATTGAAGATTAGAAGAGGTTTTCATACTATGGACCCTAGTTCTGGGATCATGTGGGTCTTTCAATTCATCCATGGTTTCCATAGTACAACACCCTTTCCATGATGTCTCGGGCTACTCTCGCATGAGTGGTGCTTGCAAAATTACTCCTCTAGTGGATTCAACTAGACTTCCTCAAAGCTATTAGAAATTCCTTAGGTCATTTCCTAAAAAGTGAGAGTGAAAGATTGTAAAATGGGTTCATCTCATTCTTCTACGTCTCCGTGGAATTGGACTTAAGTGAAAGACTTCTAAATATAATGATTATTAGAGGGGATGGAAAGGATGACTACAAAAATAATGCTTTGATGTAGAATTTGTCAGCAACGAGTACATCTTCAATTTCCATGCTTTTCCTTAAAAGAGTTATTTAATTTCTAAAACCCGAAAAATTCCAATCGTGGTTAGAGGTATCAGAAGGATAAATATAATGCAAATAAGGCGATAAGGCATAAGAAGGATTGCACTCGGTAGTAGAAGCCAACTTCTGACACCTCGGCTTCTCAAGATCAAGTATAACCCCTTGTTGATTTGCCTCATCCCTCTATTAAGGACAATTCTTAGACAACAATGAAGGATTATCAACTTTAATTGTGTCTACTGTTAGTGTGAAGAAATTCCCCCATGAGTCGACTATTCAGATAGTAATAACGAGATCTCGTGCTCTATTGAGTTGATAACAATGGAGATTTCTCAAAAAAATGAACATTTGGCCTCATCTCTAGTTCTAATGGATAACTCTATAGGTTGGGTAGATCTACATGGGAGAAAGGGGAAAAGATAAAAGCCCTTGAACATTTTTGGCATGTGACACCAAAAATGTTATAGAAGCATTTTAAAGTGTATTAACTTCTTGATGAACCCTTTTCTTTTTATATAATAACATTCATAAAAAAAAAAAAAAAAAAATATTTAGACATAAATATTATAAGATGATATATATACTTTATAATACCGATCATTATTTGCAAGATATGATTATTATGGTCAACCATTATCTAGCAAAACTAAAAGAGTTACGATACTCAATAAAGTCAACAATACCTAACTAGAATAAATTATAGCAAAAAGTAATTAATTAAATTAACTATACTCAAATAGTATGATTACAATTAACTTCACAAATTTGTTATTGAGTATTCTTCAATTTATTTCAACTCAAATTATATCATTATTATTAATATATTGAAAATTACTTTATTATAATATTAAATTATTATTATTTAAATTGGCATTTTTATTTTTATTTTAATTATTAAAATATATTTAATAATATTATTAATTAATTGCATTTGAGATTAATACTTCATCCTAATACTATAATACCAATGCTCTCATTTGAAATGGAAAAAATATATGTCAATGTAAAATCACTTTCAAAGTTGTTAAGATGTGTAATTAGATCAAATCACATATTGAAAACTCAAATCAACTTAAACTACGATATTTAATTTTTTATTATGTCTAAATAAAAAAATTCGTCATTGCTAGCATAAATATAAAAGGTTTATGATATCAAAAAATTATATATTTAATAATTATATACCTATAAAATATATATATATATAGATAGATACTTATTTCCTCTAACATATGGAATAACCCAAGGATATGCGGTCACAGAAACAATCAAATATAATGTCACCTTTGTATTTTCTAGAGCACATAAAGAAACGATATACGCTAACCCTAGACTTAACAGTATTCATTTTTCCCCAATAAATCATCGAACAAACCAACCATTCCCACCAATAGAGCGGCGGAGTGTAAAATAGCCAGCTGATTTGTGCTATCAGTTCAACTACAACAACAGCAATCATTTGAGACACTTGGGAAAGAGTTCTTTTTCTGTTGGTTACGTGGATCTACATCAGGGCCTTCTACTAAAAAGAACCCTAATCCTAGAATCAAACATATTCATTTTTATACAATAAATCATTGAACAAACAAATAACCGATTCGCACCTAACACAGCGGTCAAGTGTACATAGGCCAGCTGATTTGTGCTGTAGTTTATCTTTCTCATCGTTTCACGATGACAACTGCAATCGGTTTATAAATATGTAAAACAGTTCGTTTTCTGATAGTTACATAAATCTTCATCGCCGAAAGTCCTGTACTTCTACTTAAACAAACCCTAACCCCAGAATCAGCAATTTTGTTTTCTACACAATAAATCATTGAACAAGAGAACAAATCCCAGTTAATAAAACGATGAAACGTAGAATATTTGTGTCGTCGTTTCTCTTTCTCATCGTTTGGTAACAACAGCAGTCAGTTGATACACATAGGAAACGACTAATTTTGGTTATATAGATCTGGTTTTCTTTTTAGATAATTTTAGGTTAGTTATAGGTTAGGTAATTATATTAGAGTATCTAAAATGTTTTGTTGTTTGTAATTTATGGATGATTAATGTTTTAAGCTTGTGTAAATATGTTTATTTTAATTTATTTTAATGCAATGAAAGGACTCATTTTTTTAGTCTAAACAGTAATTTAGATTTAAAAAGATTTGGAAGGGAGAATTCTAAGGTATGAGCTTTAAGTAATCAAACAAAGTATTTAAAATTATCATAAGAAAAAGATGCTAGTAAACTATGTTCAATGTTCAAGAAATTGCATTTAACTTTACGAAGAAGTGACAATTAATTAATGTACAGGAGTTATATAATAACTTCACAGTGGATTTAAGATAGACTCATATCCAATTATATCTTACCCATATTTCTTCAATAAAAATGAATACATGCAGAAACAATAAAATGAAAGGAATAACTTAAGAAGAACTCAAAAAGATGACAAGTCCTTTGAAGCAAATTCAAAATCTTTTCACTGATACCAGAAAACTCCTAGAATTGTTGTCACTTCTTCCAAGGATTTATGTGTGTTGCTTAATCTTCTACTCTGGTATTGGAAATTGTTGATGACTATTGACTCATTTACCCTAGTAAGTTACATAGTTCTTCCCACCTTTCTTCATTTAGAATTGTATATTTGACCAATTGTCTAAATGTTTCATCTACCTCATTATATTCTTGGAAAGTTGGTTTAACCAAAAATAAATTATTTATCTCATGCTTATGAATAAATCATAATTGAGTCCTTCAATAAAAGCTTTATCTGTGACTGTTTCAAAATCTGGATTTATATGTGTCAATTGAATATAATTTCTTTTGATATTGTTATAGATCAATAAATGTATCTCCAATTCCCTTTAATCCACTGAGTCCTTTTTTATGTAACACAGAATTTTTTGTCAAACCTCTAGATACTTGATTCCAGGTTATTGCACTTATTTTCCATTTGGAGCATCAAATTTTTCTTAGAGAGAATTCTTCTCACTTCCAAAATAGTCTTTGTTCTATTCTCTATGTTATATCCTTCTAGTTCATCTTTGGTTTTGGAATTAAAAACCCATATAAGTGTATTTTATTTTAGTGGTTTTAAACCCAATTCCTTTTCCACATCTGCTATTACTTCTTTGGCTCTATGCACTAGTTCATCTTGCTCAAAGATGACCACAATGGAAGGTCATATATCAATGATGGCCTCATTTGTTTCCATCCACATACTCTCCTTAGCCTTGGTGTTAGCTACCACACATTGGTTTTCTAAGAATCCAGTTCCCTATGTAAGCCTATGTGTCTTTTGTAACTCAACTAAATAAACATTATCAATCTTCACCTTTTGCTCTTCTCAATTTGTTGCCCCTTAATTGATAAATCTTCCATTGATTTTGCGAATAAGTTGATTGAGTTTGCACTACTAAAATGGTTGTTGATGTAGATGTTGTTGTTGTTGTTGTTGTAACTGGTATTGCCTCAAAGAGCAATATTTTCTCTTGGGTTCCCTATTGTCAATGGAATGCCATAGAGTTTTGAAGGGTATTGAATCCATTTACACATTCAAAAATATATTTAAATAATACAAAAACATTTTACTTGAAATTGTATAACATTATAGTAAAAAAAATATTCCATCTATAAATTAAACTTCACCTATATAAAGTTTATTAAAATATTACTAAATATTATTTATTTTTTACTACCATAACTGCTATTTACTTAAATTTTTTTATTTATTTTTTACTACCATAATTGCTTCAAACAGTTATTTAACCTGATTTTCTTATCTTTGTAGATATAAAAAAACACTAATTCTAATTGAATAAATAAATAAATAATTTTATTCCATTATAAATGGATTTTTTTTATTTATTTAATTAACAACCTGGACGAGGGTTGGACTCAATGCGGAAAACATAAACATAATACAATAAATAAAAGAGAGCCATTAAAGCCGGTTGTCAAGTTCGATGCACGAGTCCCTGTGTGGACAAAGCGAATAAAGCAATCAAGTTAGATGCACGAGTCCCTATGTGGACAAAGCGATTCCGTAAGGCTAATCAGAAGTGCCCTCTCTGAGCAAGGAATCACCAAAGCTGCAACTGGATCTTTAACCATTAAAAAATAGTTGAGCATCTTTAACCATTAAAAAATAGTTGAGCAAGGAATCACCAAAGCTGCAACTGGATCTTTAACCAATAAAAAATAGTTGCGATGGTCCCTATTTCTCTAGTCATCAACGGCCGTGCAAGATTCGTTAGCTTTGTGAGTTGATACTTCAAATGAATGACTGTCGAAGACAAAAGATTTTAATGTGAACATGGAAGCATTCAGAATCGCCAGTCCGCAGTATGTTACTTGTTCGTTTCAATAGCACGTATGTGGTCATAATGCTACCGAAACTGTAGATACCAAAGTACACAACTTGACATGGTTTCTTAAAAATTATTGTAAAATGATAATTATTATGCTATGGAGAGGATCTTGACAACAGAGACCGAAGGGTCACAATTAACCAGACGAATTGCAAAATATGTATCGCAAGTGGTTCAAAACATTGATAACAAGAATTTATCATTAACATTATTGCTTGTTTATAGTACAAGAAGACAGGGTATTTTCGGAAGCATCTATGGTTATGTTAACGCAAATCTATGGGAGAAATATCTATGTCGGTATGGTTATATGTTAATGCAAATATATAGGAGAAATATCTATGTTAATGCAACTCTATGCGACTAACTCGACTTGGCAGCATGTTACTTGTAGATACAGATCCTTCGAATATTACGTGCAGATACCAAAGACTGTGTTGTCATAAACGTACCGATTTGTTGATACCAATGTACTAACTGTACATGATTTCGCAAAAAAATATCATAAGATGCATTTTATTATGCTATAGATCGGATCTCGAGGACAGACAGTGAATGGCCGCTGTAAATCTGATATGAAAATTTACTGATGAATAGCAGAAGATCCGCGCAAATGGTTCATATCAGTTAACATTAAACAGATTGATTGTTTGTGGTACAACATCTATGTTTACGTTAATGCAAAACTATGGGAGAAATATCTATATATAGCACCGTTAAGAGCTCAGCCAATTCGACATAAGGGCATTTCTTCTCTTTGATGATCCGATCGTGGATTCTCTTTCGAAGAAGCTCTGTAGTACTTCGATCACTTGCAAGGTGGTAGATTCTCAGTATTCATTCAAAAATGAAGGCTCGAATTGTTGTTGTTATACTTCTGCTCTTGCTTCTTGTTGACGCCTTTGCATGGAGCGACGCTCGGTTTATGCACTCATATAACGCTGTGGTATTAAATAACCGCAGTCCCCTGAGTGTGAACGGCGAAGGGAATGAGGGCGTTGTCCTTGGCAACGACGTTGCTGGGAATAACAAGTTGGCGAGAGCTGGTCATGAAATTGTTCAGAAGGCAAAAGACCCTTCCCCTTATGAAAATTATGAGAATAGTAAGACAACAAAGAACGATGGCGCTGTGGTTTTTCCTGTGGGTCATAGTCCAGGAATAGGGCACGATGAAACCCCTGGTCTGTGACAATTTTGTTCCATGGGGAAGCCATTCCCGTCAGGGTTACCGAGCCTTCTATATACTAAGTTTTCTTCTATCTACGTTTGCTTTTATTTACGTACCGAGTCTTCTATCTATCTACCTAAGTTTTCTTCTATCTACGTTTTCGTTTAGATCATTTATAATTCTCTATATGTAGAATCTTCCGACAGAAGAATCAAATTCTTCAAGGTCCTTATGTTATCAGATTCTTAGAGATGCGTATTGTACTTAACTGTACGTGTAAGAATATTATATCAAATTCTTCAAGGTCCTAGATTCTTAGAGATGCGTATTATACTTACCTGTACGTGTAAGAATATTATATGGAATGTAATGTGTTTACCTGTAAGATGATTTTATGCAATGAAATGTGTTACGTATGAGATGAATTCCGGGAATGACATTACCATTATTTGATATTAATTCTCAAATGGGTTTCTTTGGTTTTAACCTTGTTTCCTTAGGTTAACATTAATAGTAAAAAGGAGTATTCATGGCGGCCATTATTCATAGCAGGGAAACACTGGTAATTAAAAACGGCTAGCAGTAGGAGAACAAGAATGTTAAGAATAATTTAAAAGTGCAAGCTAATTATGATTCAACAACCGATTCCATCTTTCAATCACTGGAAGCTCTTTAGCTGTCTTGGCATGATTGCGAAATACTTTTAACGCATTTCTTGGTTGCATTTTCAGCTAAAACCACCGCAGATGCGTGTCCTTAAACATAATTCACCCCCAAATAATTCTTCATTAACTTTTCGAATTTCGACAACATATGTGCGGGTAATGAAATTAACAGGGTTTGATATGGTTATTTATTTATGTTCAATGTCTAGTGACCTATATACCTATGGTGTCACGTTTTGTCAAAATATCGAATAATACACGAGAGGCGTATCGGGCTTTTTAATTAGAGGAGCAGATAGAAGCTTTGTAAGAATAAAGAAATGACAGTCATAGTGAAGGGCGTCCCTAAATTGAACATTAATCACACCTTTCAAATTTCACAAAGTTACATTTAACAAATATAAAATACACTTTTAATTTTTTATTATTATTACAAACTAGTAAAATAAGTGAGAAATAATAATATTATGATATGATATATATTATATTTATCATAAAATTTAATTGGCAAAAAAAATTGTCAATAATAAAGCTAAAGCTATTGTTATCATATGGCTTAAATTTAGTCCTGCTTTCAATTTAGCTTAGTTTTTTGTTACTTTTAATTTAGAAGCTTTAATTTCACTGTACACTTTTGGGGTAAACAGGGTTTTCCATACACATGAACACCCTCTATAATCACTTACACAATCGTATCAAAAACCACAATTCTAGTATTTTTATTTGGTTAAAATTTTGTGACATAAATTTTGAGAGCAAGGTGGCCACTTAAAGGAAATTTTATTAAAGCAAAATAAAAGAATTTTATATAATAGAGTTCTCACAATTTGCCTCAACCATCACCCTTAGTGTAGGTCATGGATTAATTGGGTGTCAAGCCACTCATCAATAATAGCTAATGTCTTGGATAGTATGAGTTATTAAATGACTCTATGTCTAGAATATATAGTGACCCTAGGATGATAATGCAACCAATGCATACTAAAGAAACACTGATGCAAGAAAAAATATTTTCTTACAATTCAGTCCCACATAACTTCATCAACTCAATCTCTAAATTTCACTAGAGTACTATGCCTTGATCATGATTTAACTTGATAAATTTTGTTTCTCAAAATGGCATTACAACACTTCAATCATTATAAGACTTATAAAAATCCTCATTTTCCATTTCTATGATTTTCTAGTATACATAAAACTCAATTCTCAAATTACCTAAATTAGTTTGATTCCTATAAGTCTTCAAAAACAATTTTCTATATATCTCGCACACATAGACATATGTATATGTCAACTAGTCTACTTCTTGTTCTACAGGGTTTTATCACATAGAAACCCAACTTTAATTACATGAATTACTGATTTTAATTCAACTTCATTTACACACAGAATCATCTAAACATGCACATAATTCTTGTACTATTAAAATTTTCTCTAATCTCTCACTAGGTTGGTACCATTCATTCATGACAAAGTTTAAACTCAATCTATTATCAATTTGAATATTCACATGGAACTAAAACTCTGCTTAAATTCTTGATTACACACAAATGCTGGAACTATCCATTCACAAATACACAGAGATAATCATGAGCATAAGGATGTGTTCAATCACTTTCATTCAATAAATCATGTACACACAAATAATCGGAAACATTGCATCTCTCTATTCACTCTCTATAGCCTGATTACACATTCATTTGGCATTAGCTTTTCCTGTAGAATTACAATTATTAAATGCAAAGTTACAAGAATGACAGGTTTTTCTACATACATAATTATTAAATGCAAAGTTACAAGAATGACAGGTTTTTCTACATCCATAAAATCGATCCCTACTCGATTCCATAAAGCTCTCATGATTTATCCCATGAAGCTCTCATGATTCCCTAAATCTCTCATACCTTTCAAGGTAAATTAGTTTTTTCCTTATGGAAAAAATATTTCTTATCCACAACTTTTCTAAAACTAGAACTCATACCTTCTATAATAATTAAAGAATCTAAGATTATTTACAAACAAGGAATTAGAATTCTTTCTAAATATTGAAGCCGCTTTTGGAGATTTATCTCCAAAAAGCCTTGATTTTTAGAAAATGAATTGGAAAACCCACTAAGAAAAATAATTTTACTTAATAGACATATTAAACCAAGTTGAAATTAACTAACTCTAGTCTCTAAATATCCTAATAGCCACCAAAATCATGTGTAGAAACCATCACCAAAAACCACCAATGTGGACCTAAAAAATATCACTCTTTGACCTAAGTTTACCCTAATATTGGCCACTTTAAACTTTGCTATCAACTATATACTCCAAGAATTATCTACATGATACCCATGCCAAACAAGGTCTTACACTCGTATGCCCATATACATGCAATTAACGAATTTTATCTCAATTTTCCATTTCTATTTTTTGTGATTGTTGTAGTTCTCTCCTCTTCATTGATGATTTTTGTGAATATTTCCTCTCATTTTCCTTACCTTGCAATATCCATGCATAATATCCCATCCACATGAAAATTGCAATGGATCCATGCATGTTCATAATTTTTTGCACCTGATGCTACTATGGTATATTTATTAGCACTTTTATCTCAACTTGAACCCCAACGACCTTTCCCAAGCCATGATCCTTTTGCTTTGATACCATTTTTAGAAACAAAATAGTAGGAGAGAAATAATGCTAAAAATGTAATACATAACAATAATAAACCTAAGCATACACATCATGATTTACCCTAGAAAACCACAATATTGGAGAAAATCCAACCATCAATAGCATAAATACAACCATTCCTTGACTTAAAAACAATCAATTCAATGGCCTAGTCAAGCAAACCCTCAACTTAGCTTAGGCATTTTTTTTTGTGACTAGGTTAAGCGTAGGTCAAGGCTAGCTCATTTATTGAATTGAAGAAGATCGATCTACACATAACAGGATGCTTATCGCCATGATAGTGTGAGCCTTTAGAGCCTAGACACCCCATGAGATGTTTAATTCCCCCAAAGTGACTTCCATCCTCAACCTCTCATTAGGATTCCTCAACATAGGCATATTAAAATAAAGAATTTGTAAACCTTTTAAAAATTTCATCACATCTAATCAATCTATTCTAATATCTTTGAGCACCAAAACAATTTCATGAGACCATCAAAGTGGACCTAACTACTTTGACTCTTTCACATAGTAAAGTTTACCATAACATTTATTTAGATAGAAAATACAAAATACAATTTTTTACTTCATTTTCTTTAATTAAAAATGGTATATTTTATAAATTTACATTTATTTGAATTTATTAATTAAACTTATATAAATATATTAACACAAATTTTTAATTCAATATCATTTTTTTTTTGGAAAATGAAATACAAATATTTATTTCAGCAAATTACTAAAAAAAATTAAAAATAATATTTATATATAAAAATAAATAAATAAATAAAAATTATTGTATATATATTTTTGAAATATAATTTTATAACTAAGTAAAATAAAACCAAGTTCATAAATATTAGAATCATGATTACATAAATATAAAATGAAGATTACGTTAGACGAAGGATATTAAATCATATACAAAGTTACATCCGAAAATTTTCCTTCAAAATACATAAATATTTATATTTGCATATCTTTTAAAAACAATCGAGATACATATAAATAAATCAATTACACTAATTTAAAATAAATAGGATAAATATATTATATTTTAGTTTTAATTTTCTTATAAAATATGAAATTAATATCAACTTTTTAACATAAACTCTATAATAGTTATATAAATTATTTATAAAAAATTTTATTTCATTTAGTCGAATTTCTGTGTCTAAAAAAAAGTGTCTAAAATATTCTAGTGAAAATGGGATCTGTGTCACTTACAATAATATTTGGTTTTCAATGTAGCTTTTGATTGTTTCCACAAATGCAATAGAAACTATAGTAGCCTTGAAAGGAGGAGCTAATACAAAAAAGTGTGCATACTTGGTAAGTCTATCAACAACCACCATGATAAAAATATTTTCTTTCAACTTGGGTAAAGCAATGATAAAATCCATTGAGACCTCCTCCCAATGCAGACTTCAAATGGCTAATGGTTGTAAAATACATGGAGTCTTAATTGCCCCCACTTGATTTTGTTGGCAAACCAAACATGCTACCACAAACTTATGAATATCAAATTTAAGGCCATCTCAAAAAAAAAATTCTTGTCCCTATGATAATTTAAAATCCAGATTTCCCTCCAATAAGAGTGGTGTGTAATTCCAAAAGAACCTTTTGATTGAGTTAGTTCTTACATAGATATAAGCGATCTTTGTATCGTAGCGAATCATTTTTTCATATAAATATATGTGATGTATTGAGATCATGTTGCACATTTTCAATGAGTGTCCATACCTCTTTTCAATTCTTCCATTCATCCCTTGCTTCAGTTAACTGATTAGTATGGATAATAGAAATGGCATAGAGAAATTATTCCACATCCTCATACCTTATTGAGAGTGTGTTTGTAACAACATTTTTCTTCCCTTGTTTGTAGATGATTTTCAATTCATAACACAAAAATATTGTTACCCATTTCTATTTCTCATCTGAATATAACATTTGTTCTAAGAAGTATTTAAGACTATCATAATTTGTTTTTACCTCGAAGTGTCTTCCTATTAGGTAAGGGCATCATTTCTTTAGACCATATAGTATTGGCAACATTGTTTTTTGATAAATAGTTTTGTGTAAATAATTTCCCTTAATTGGACAACTTTCGAAAGCAATGGGTCTTCCTTATTTCATTAAAACAACACCAGTGCCATTTCCTGAGGTATTACATCCCACAATAAAGGTGTTTGTGAATTTCAGTGTAGCTAACACTTGAGCTCGACACATTTCCGCCTTAAGATGTTCAAAGGCCTTAGTTACTTCTGGATTCTAAAAAAATGCATCTTTATTCAGTAACGTTGTTAGTGGTGTTGTTATTTTCCCATACTTCTTAATAAAATTGTGATAATACCCCGTCCACCTGAGAAATCCTCTAAGATGCTTTAAGGATGTGGTGATTTTCCATTCCTTGATGGCTATAATTATTTTATGGTATACCTTAACACCCTCATACGATACCATATGACCCAAATATTCCACTTCCTATACCCCAAAGAAACATTTGGAGGTTTTTTAATGCAAGTATTTCTCTTCCAATAGTTTGAGCACCCTATCAACATGTTGAACATGCTCCTTCCAAGACATGATATATATCAGTATATCATAAAAAAGATACTAAATTTTTTTTTCAAAGGGTTTGAAAATAGAATTAATCAAACCTTGAAATGTGGAAGGTGCATTAGTAAGCCAAAAAGGCTTGACAAAAAATTCATAATGACCTTTGTGAGTTTTGGATGTTTTTTTAAGAATGTTCTCTTTCTTCATTCTAATTTGATGATATCTTTAGCAAAGATCTAGCTTCGTGAAGTAAATTGCTACATGCAGTTCATCCAATAATTCATCAATGATAGGAATGGGTAATTTATCCTTAATAGTGAGGTTATTGAGCTCTCTATAATACTGGCACATACACCTGATCGATCCTTCTTTTGCTCCAATACTACTAGAGAAGAGAAAGAACTTTGGCTAGGTTTAATTGTACCTGCCTCTAGCTTTTCTACAACCATATATTCAATTTCACTCTTCTAGGCATAGGGATATCTATAAGGAACTATGTTTGGAGGAACACTTCGTGGAGTCAAGTGAATAGCAGGATCATGATCATGAATAGGTGGGAGACTTTTATGAGTCTCAAATACCTTGGAATACCTGTCAAGGATTCTTTGGAGATCTGGGGAAAAGGATGAATTATATGCTTGAACATCTAGTGAACAAAATTTTGAAATTACCCCTAATTAATAAATCCATGCCATTAGAACTGACTATCTTATGAGGATTCCCTATGATAACCTTTAATTAAATTTCCTTTCCTTATGAGAAAATTTTCAAGAAAATTTCTTGAAAATTAAAAGCTATTGTTCCTAAAGATTGTAACCATTAGGCTCCTAATACAACATCTACACCAACCATTAGAATGGAAATAATTTTACTATTCAATACATATTCTCCCATGGTTAGATTGATATTATGGCACTTCCCTGTGCACTTTATTGTTCTTCCCTGTGAATCTATCACTTGACACTCTGGTGCTAGATATATAAAGCAATTCAAGTCCTTGGCTATCTTGCAATCAATAAAATTATGAGTACTACCTAAATCAATCAACACTATTACCTTTTTCTTCTTGTTAAATCCTTTTATATTGAGAGTTTGAGGATTGGTAATTCTTTTCAATGCATTAAATATATGGTTGGATTAATTTCTTCTTTCTCAATCCATGTGGGTTGGTTCCTGGTGTATATCTTCTTCTTTTGATGTTTCTTATTCCTTTTCTTCCTCCTCTTCACAATATATGTAGAATAATTTCTTCTCAACATACTTATGACCTTTAGTGTATTTTCTATCACAACTGCAACAAATCCCTTTAGCTCTTTTTTCCTCGAGTTTTTGTGGTGTCAACCTTGTTGGTTGTGGGAAGCTAGGATCTGCAACACTTCAATCTTTATAGTTGTGTCCGATAAACCTCCTTGTTGTTGTAATTTTTCATTCAACTTTTCTTACCACCGTGAATGCATTTTCCAATGATTTGAGTTCCCAAAGGAGAACCTCATGTTGGATATTATCATTTAAAGTCCCTATGAAGAAATTAATATTATCCTCCTCAGGAATATAAGTTACCTTGATATGCAATCTTTGGAAGTCCTCAATGTGCTCTTCCATTAAACCTTTTTGTTTGAGATTTATGAATTGGCTAAAGAAGGTGTTTCTTTTTTATCCTCATAATGTTCTATCAATTCCTTAATAAAAATTGACCTAGTGACAAGATATTAATGAGGGGAAAGCCATCACTAGCACAAAAAATAATTGGGTTCTCAACATAAAGATGCAACATGTACCTTTTGTGTGTGTTTCACATAATGTAGATCAACATATTGCTCTATCTGTGGTATCCATGTTACCAAATCCTTTCCATCAAACTTCCTCATATCAATCTTTGGAATGTGGTTGGTCTTAGACTCGAATTTAGAGGCTCTAAAATCATGATTCACATTATTTCTATTCTAATCACGAGTTTCATGGAATACCTTGTCGCAACTAAGAAGCATTTCTTTTAGAAACTTTGCCAAACCTTCCTTCAAACCTTCATTTTCTATATTTAAACCATCCTTCAAAGGTTCCATTTTTATTTATACACCATCCTTCAAAATTTCAATGTCCCTTTTCATTTTTACTTATTAACAATCGATCTTAAAATTTATCATCACTTCTAATTCATTTTTTTATCACTCTTTGCAAGAACAAAATTTGATGCAGTTGGTCTCATAATTTTGATATATCATGTTGCATTTCTTCCTCTTCTTCACGTGTCATATTAGAGAAATCTGGTTTCTTATTGAGAGTATCCATTTTTTCATTGTGAAGCATATTAGAACCAAATAATGATATCTATAATTTATTATTCCCTTTGAATCACTTCTCACAGATTTTTCAAACAAAACTTATGCAAATTTAAAAATACACACTTTGTTTTTTCTATGGGAGCTTGATTTTAAAATTGTTGTATCTCTGTATTTTCGGTCTCTCAAGGTCTGAAATTTTGTATTTTGGTATTCCTCTAGATATTATTTCCAATTCCACAAGCTATACCAAGATTGAATTCTTCAAGATAAAGTTATGCCAAATCTCCCAAGCTGACCTAGTTATGGACTCGTTTAGTAGAGTTAACTTATAAAAAATGCCACAACTTAGTATTTCAGTATTCAAGCCTAAATATGTTTCCCAAGAAGCTACATTTTGTTTACTTTCAGCAAATTTTTAGAAAATTTATTTTGGATGCTCGAAAAAAAAGTTATGATGATTTTTCGTGAGACGCCTATTTGGGACAGAATTATGGAGCATGTAAAAACCCTAACTTCATCAGACCATATCTCTGAAAAAGTAGTGAACCAGCATATGAAATTTGTACATGAGGTTAATCATGATTTTATCCATTTGGTCAAAATTCTAGCTTCTGAAGCTTTGTAAAAAAAATATATATAGTGAGAATTCCAAGATCATATTTTTGAGGTAGTGAATCCCTAGAATCCAAAGCTCTAATACCAAATGTTATTTACACAAATCATAACAGAAGAAAAAGATATATCAATGACTTGAAAATAAACATCTTTGAGGGGGAAAACTCATTTTACATCAAATAAATGAATAATTCTTGGATGATCCAAATAAGAAAGCCTCCTTGGCATATATGAGAGTCTAAGGGTTCACAATATAATTAGGGCCTACATAACAATAATAATGTAAGTGCTCAACAATAAAATTAGTGGGTTTCTATGGAGAACAACAAACACAATAAGGGGGATACACTAGTATTATAGGGACCTAACATGGGAAAAACAATAATAATATGGGGGATACACTAATATTATGGGGGCCTAACATAGTTTTTTCATGCTGATTCAAAAGATCTCACTGCAAAGGAAATAAAAAACCTAATGATTTAGAAAAAATACCTAAGGAAATTTCTCAAAAGCCGAGTGTGAGCTATCAACTGATCACATAACATGGACCTTATGTTTCATTTTGAGTAATTTCTAAGTTTCCGAGAACATGGTAGTACTCCGTAGTTATCAATTGAATGCATTACATAGATTTTTTGTTTCATTTTGATTAGTTTTGAAGTTGAGAAGATCGTGGCAGTACTCCATTTTCACTTAATCAGATGCAATGTATTCATCCACTTCCTCATCCAACAAAAATGACAATTTTTTTGCCTATTTACTTTCCATTAAGTTTACCAATCATCGCTGCACATGGTAAATCATTTGTTACATGAACCGAACCATAATGTACTTTACATTAAATTTATTGTTCTTTGCTGTTGTTTGTAAATCATACACTATCATCATGAGATTTGAAGGTCAAACCATATGACTGATAGTGTGTGCACATTCACCTACTTTTTTTCTAACTTTCGAATACGACTGACTCTTTAGTTTACTTTTTGTTGTTATTGATCAATGCATCTCAAAAAAAGTCATGTATTGCACTGCCACAAAGCTATCCTACATAGCAGTAGGGCTTTGTTTCACACTTGTTGTTTTTGTGCATTTCATTTCTATCATATTTCCTCATTTTTGTTTTCCTTCAAGTTATTTATGTGCATTTCATTTCTATAATATTTCCTCATTTTTGTTTTCCTTCACATTAATTAAACTTGGAATTGTTTTTCTTAAATCTATCAAAGCATATAGTTCCATTTTAACCATGGATATAGGGATAAAATCTCTTTTGAGGTGAAAATCCTTTTTATAGTGTAAAACTTTAAATATGCACTTCTAAAAATTTGATCTCTCTAGTGGAACATTATATATTATGGTTAAAATCTATGGTTAAGATGAATATATAAGGGTTCCCTCTCTATATATAACTATAATTTGTCATTTTTTGAATTCCATTTTTGAATACATAAATCGATTCAACCAGATTCCATTTTGAGTGCATAAATAGATTCAACCACTTTAAAACCAAAATATCAAAGACATTTTATGCGTTGATATAATCATCACAACATAATTAATGATGTGGTGATCACAATTGGATCATCCACCTTTGAATGGTGGAAGACATGTGTAAGGACACAATGTGCATTGTGGACTTCAGAAAATACAAAAATGAGTATGACTTATTAAATTTCACTTGAGATGCCATCTCAGTTACTATGTTTCATTCCATGTCAAGGGACAAAATAGATAGCATTTTAGATGATACACCAAATGACACATGATGTGTTGGAGACTTAATCGGTTACAGTTAGGGTGCGTTTTGTAATCAATTACTAAATTCCAAGAAACCCTGGAAACTGAATCCAATTTTTCAACATTGTATTTATATGTACAATATTATTAATATGAATAGAATTGATTTTCCAAAGTGATTCCAACAGTGTATTAGAGAAGAGATATATTTTCCTTGTTGAGTAGTTTGAGCCACCAGTTTTGTTGGCTTCCCCATTGAATAACTTGAGCCGCTAGTATTGTGGCCTTCTTGGGTGCTCCTTCTTTCTTAGACTTAGTCTATCCATGGCATCGAGAGTTGGTGACCTGACCATTCAAAAAGTGTGTTATATCTTTGAATGATGAGTGTTAGTGTAGTTAAATTTTTTATGGAAAAGGGTTCAAGGTTTTTACAAGAATTTCAAGAGTGTGAATGATCTATAATTTGCCATGGATATTCCACTAGACAGTTTTTCACAACAGATGTGATAATACAATATTAAAATTTTTAGATTCTACACTATTATAGTTTTATTTAATTTCTAGATCTATAGATTTTACAGAAATTAGTGCATGCATGTGAATGGAAATTATACATCAAATTAGAGAACAACAAAATAAGCACACACACACACACACACAAGACACAAGATATGCTCTCTAGAAAACCCTTTCAGGAGAAAACAAAAATGGAAGGTGAGCTCTCTTCGCTCTCTTTCTTTGTCTGGAAATATGGTTGCATGTACAAAGAAGTAATGCATGTGGCATGTGTGTTGTTACAGTGCACATATCCTTTCTATGCGCTTTACCTCCTATCTCTCCTGGCTATATTTCCTCAACTACAGAACAAAATTATCTCGAAAGAATGGAATGCCTCTTCCTCCTAGTGGTCCAGTTATAACATAGCTAGATAGCCTACTAGTGGATAAGTTTCACTACATCAACCCTTAACTCTTAACAAGAGTTACAAAATAGACTCTTCTAGAGATTTTACATCACAAACACATGGTTATCCCCATTTCCATGATAATGGGGGCTGATGCGGCATCCTTCCAAACTATAGGTGTGAAAACAGGAAGGTCAACTTCTAAGTGGCATAAATTTTGCATATGGACTTCGATTGATGTGCTTCTTGTACTGTTCGAAATGTATATGTGTGTAGAATAGCATGAGAAGGTGCGGCACTAAAACGAAAACAATTTACCCCCAAAAAACATCATTTCATGCCTCAAAATGCTCCCAGAAGGTTTCAGAGCTCGTTTAGGCAAATTGGGTCTCGGAGGTAAAACCAGTCTCGTGAGCTAATTCCTCCACTTTTTCCACTCCAAATGAATCGAGCTGGATGAAAAATAATGTAATTATCTATTTCAGATGAGTGAAACATATAAGAGTTTGACAATTTTCACTATAATTTGCATATGCATATGGTGACCACACAGGCATATAGGATGAGTCAGTGTAATACGACAAGCATGTAGTGAATTGGTATTGTGCAATAATTCTGTGTAGTCATTTGTTAAGTACTATAATTCCATTGGTTTTCGAAGGGTCTAGGTTGTCTTTCTACCTCCCTAGAAGCAAAATTCGCCTAAGGATATCCATTGCACAAGGCCTTTCTAAACACATTTCAGTAATTGACTTGAATAGCTAGCAATTTTTCTTTTGAGTCACCTAGTGGGAATACAACTCTTGAAAATTCATAGATGCCTAATCCTATTGATTTTGACTACTACTCCTCTGGTAAGAATGAAGCCCAAAAAAAGCGAATTGTAATTTGTGTGAAAGTCCATATTCTTATTTCTTTCTCACTTTTGACCATCTACCATCAACATTTTTTTATTATTGTATTCATAAACATTGAATTATCAAACTTTCACATTTTCTACAAATTTTTAGAGTATGATATATTACCCCTCAGCATAAGAAATCCATTTTCAAAGTCATAAGTTGTCAAATTTTTCACACAAATTTGTCACATCATATGAGCTACGATCCTTCAAAACAAAAGTTTCATGTTGGTGATTAGGTGCTCAAAATTAGGCTCAAAACTCAAAGTGTCATAATATTGATAAACTTAACTTCAGATTGAAGAGCTCGTCATTATGTTTCCAATGGTGAAAATGGAACTTGAATTCGAGCTCGTATGAAGAAGTTCGAGCAAGTCAACATTCAGGTTTGACTTGGAAAGATGGCAGGAAAAGATGATGTGGCAGGGCACTTCAATGAATGGGGAAGCGCCAAGTGGCAGACCACCGTTGGCCCCTGCATTTCGCAAATCACATGTCATAGGTGGGTCGAAGTTAAAAATCAGCCCCGGAACAAGCCAGGGTGTGATGCGATAATCGCAATCGCACATCACCACAAGGTAGGTGGAAAGGAATTAAAAATTGACCCCGAGTAGGGAATGGTTGCGATACGATAATTGCAAGCGTAGATCAAAATCGCACACCATGGAAGGTAGAGTCTTGTATTATGTTACATGTCCGTTCTCCACCAGTTGTAAGGAAAATTTTAAGGATGGAAATTTTTCTTGAAGTTTAGAAACATTGGCGAATCTCATTAATCCCTAATATGCAAACTATAAAATGTTTATTGATATATTTGTAAAATTATTTAAATTTATAATGATTTTATATATAGTCTCTATATAATGTTGGCGATTTTAAAGGTAAAATAAATTTATATTCTAAAATTTGGGTGAATCACCTTTTATAAAAATTGGAAATTGGCGAATCCTTTTGTGGAGAAAACATGGAAAATTAGCCCACTGGGCGAACATTAGCCCCTAAAATTTTCCATGACTGATTGTGATTGTGAAAGGATCCCAGTTGCAATAAGTTTATGAGTCCTAGTTAATAGTTCTGTCAGGTCTAACGTATCGCAATCACATATCGCCCGCCACATGCACAGACCATAAGACTATTAGTTCTCACCGATTGTGATTTGCAATGGAGCTGTTGAAACCATCGCCTTCACCGTCAGACCTAACCACCATGTGACCACTCGGCCTTAATTGCGAGGTAGGCAGGGCAGTTGGCAGGACTGCCAATTTCGGTGGAACAACCAAAATTAGCTCCAGATAATGAATTTAACTAGTAGTTAGCCATATTTAGAGGAGAAAATTGTGGAAATATTGATAGAAGTCATGACTAAGGCAATTTTCCACCAAATTGGATGCAAAAAGAGGCTAGATAGATATTTTTGGATGTTGAACTAATGGGAGCAGGCTTGAGAAGCATTTGAGCATTGTAAACACAAGTTTTTACACTTTTGAGCATAATAGAGAGGCCCAAGCCATTGGCAGTTGGACCAAGGCAACGCAGCCCAGGAGGGGTGAACTCCTTTATCATGTTCCTGTTGTAATGTGTTTTTGAATATCTAATTTAAGGTCATCCAAAAAAAATTCCTTCTTAACCCTCTGGTAAGTTTTTAAAAATCCCGAGTGCCCTCCTAAGGGAGAAGTGTGCAATTCCATAAGATTTGTTTTTTTTGAGTTGGGAATTATTACCTAGGTTTAAGCGATCTTCGTACCATAATGAATCATTTTTCTAGCTAAATGTATCTTATGTACTAAGATCTTGTTTTATCTTTTGAATGAGTGCCCACACTTCTTCATCATTATTCCATTCATCCCTTGCTTCGTTTAACTAATATCGTTGGATAATAGAAATGGCACAAAGAAATACTTCCACATCCTTATCCTTTCTTAAGAGTGCATCAGCCACAACATTTTGCTTCCCTTTTTTGTTGATGATTTCAAAGTCATAACCCAACCTATTTGTGACCCATTGTTTCCACTCTTCTGAATATAATATTTTCTAAAAATTATTTAAGATTATCATGATCCATTTTGTGAAACAATGTTGTTACTAAAAAACTCAATAAGAATGTAATTTACCAAAGAAAACTCCTAAGCTCGGACCATCATGTATGCTGTAAGTACATATGCCATACAAAGTAAAACTCATGTTTGTTGCGACGGGTCTTGATACATCGTACACATGTGTCCCTTCCCATAATTCCTGAAATTAATCTACCAATGGTTGTAAGTAGACATCCATATTCTTCACTTATCGTCTACCATGGACTATGACAGACTACATAAGATGTTCATTCTTCATGGAAAAACCATGGGGGAATATTGTTATTTTTCATTACTATAGGCCAAACAAAATAGTTTATGTTTTGGAGGGAATATTGGTTGACCCTATCCATGGCTATTCTGAGTCATAGATTTCATAATTCATCATTAAATTTTTTAGGCCGGGTATGCTCTATATGCGTCATGGCTATTGAATCTATTGGGATTTGTATAACGGATCAGAATCTGCAATAGGGGCAAAAAATTACTCGAAACTCAAAGTGCTTGAAATCGCTCAAAAGCTAAATGTCCGCATCCATCTCGGTGATACGATCCCAACACAACTTGTTTCACTCAAAATGGAGTTCGCATTAGAAAGATATCAACTTTTTTCCGCTTTGTCAAATAGGGAAAATTTTGGGTACAGGGCTGACTGGGATGCTGACTAGGCATTCGTATAGCCTAGTCAACAAAAATAATATTCCAAGGAATATTCCTTGGAATATTCCCAAAGTATTCCCACAGGTGGCTCAATCAGATTCTTACAAGTGTCGTCATATTATTGGTCAAGTGCATTTAATGTGGACTAATGAGGGGATAACACGTGGCAAGCCCAGAGGCCGCCACATGCCCTCTCAAAGATCAGGTAAAATTATTTGGGAGGTTGGCATAGTCGAACTTGTGACCTCACCTACATAAGTCCCATGC
>APFE030909782.1:13013-42008 GCA_000404065.3 Pinus taeda | reverse complement strand
ACACACACACAACACTATCTCTTCTTCTTCACAATGAACATGTTACTCTCAAATCTCACTTGCTCTTGCTTAAATAGATGAGAAAGGAGATAAGTTACAAAATGAGTTCATGCCTTGAGCCAATAATAGGAGAATCAAATTCCATGAGGGAGGAGTTACTTGAGGAAATTGTAAATCATCCCAAGAATAGAGAGAGAGGTACACTTGTATTTAGGAGTTACAGTTCGAATTAGGGAGAGAGAGAGCTACACTTAAACATGAGAGAATATTTGGTGAGAGTTACAAATCGAATAGAATGAGGGAGTTACAAGTTCATTTAATGAGGAGGAGTTATTAGATTGATGGCTCATGGCTAAAGTGGATATCTATTGTGAATGAGAATTTTATATTGGTGAATCATTGTGAAGAGCATTTATCTTGTTTATCTCTTGTATCTTGTTGGAAATTGTAAAATTGGCACATATTCTTGTGGTTGAGATTATCTCATATTCATCATTATCAAGTACTTATTGCCATAATTTAAGATCAATAATAAATAAGTATTTAAAAGAACATTAAACAAGCTCACCTTAAGAAGGCACTAAAAAAATATTGCATTGCCATCCTAGAATTAGTCTTGCATTAATGATTTACCCTTCTCCTCTTTTCTTAAGAAGTCTAGCCCCTCTTGTATTTAAAACAATGACCTTACAGTCATCAAAGCCACAACATTTGTAGCACTGGAGGCATCAAGTAAGTTAGATTTAAAGGAGAGGGATCGTTAATCAAGCCCTTGCTTGCTTCACCTTGACTTCTCTTTGCCACTTACTTCATAGACTAGCCTCAATATAGATAAACATCAAGGGATACACTTAGTTAGGAATCTAATTAAAATAAACTAAGATTCTTTCATTTCACCTAGTTTGTACGATTTGCATTTCATTTAGGAGAGTCAAGCATCCATTAATCAGTGGTTGTTCATCCGGTCATTTGGTCTTCAATTGATATAAAGAAAGTGGTTGAATCCATAAGGCACTAATATCATAAAGTAATTTAATCTTATTTCTATAAACTTTATAAAATCAACCAAGTGGCTAGGTCATTCAGTCATGTCATTCGGACTTGTTGGTTGCCAACGTTTCTTTGCATTTTCACATTTCATAGGGACTACCCCTCATAGCCTCTTGTTGAGAGACAGCAAGAATGGAGAGGTCGAGGATCAGAGTGGTAGCCCCCAACCTGAGTCGTCACACCATGATTGTACAATATGAGAAAAAAGTAGTACTTTTGCTTCTTTATCTAATGTGCTAGTGAATTTAAGAGGAGCTCTCATCTCCTCTTGAAGTTACTCCTTTTAACCTTTCAAATAGGCCTTCAACTCGGATCTTCTTGAGTCTTTGAGGAGTGACTCAAACTTGCAAGATGACCTTTTAAACATTAAATCAATCAAAAACATGCTCATAATTTAAATTCTCATGAATGGACCTAATGGATCCTTTGATAAGGTGACAGTAACTAGCCTTTTAGGGCTTCTAATGCAAGACTTGTGATCAGAACTTTTGATGATGAGATGCTAATTTCTAACATAGACTTCAGAACTATTGAGACACTGTATAATTTAGGATATTTTGATGAGGGTTTCAGACCTTGTCTTATATGCCTAGAGATACACTTTATTTTCTAGGGAGTTTAGTCCTCTAAGAGCAATAGGATTAGCCTTTCGGTCTTCCAAGAACATAGTTTCATATGTCCTTGCTCTCCTTGTGAGTTTGCAGTATTGTCATAGTGATTAGGGGTTGATAGAGTGCCTAGAATTTTGATCTTATCCATTTAGGAGCTTGGTCCTAGATAGATTACTTTCTTGAGATGAAATGGAGCTAAAATGATCTTATTTATATCTTCCCTTCGAATCCCTAGCTCTGATACCATGTTGAGAAATCTAGGGCAGAATAGATAGTGTTTTATAAATTTGATTTCTCTTTATCCTTGACACTTTATTGTGATATTAAATTAGTGCATCATTATTATTATGTTTATTTTTTCATCATAAAGACAAATTCCAATAAGAAGATCATAATGCAAATAAGAAGACACCAGAAATAGGCTCCAAGCCAGGGAAAACCCCACAAGGGGAAAACCCAAAAACTCCTTCTAATAGAATCAATTCAATGAAGATTTCCATGACCTTGACCCAAGCCCAAACACCAAAATACATGCCAACCAAACCCCAAAAAATTCTTCTGCAATTCCATATCTAAGGAAAACCTTGTTTCTGCCAGCAAACTTTCAAGTGTGACCTTATAGAGATGCCAAAACAAAATTCTTCGTCCTTCCTTCTCTTCGCTTCCCTCTGGCTATCTCACTCCTATTTATTGGTTCATATCAGATCATAAACTTGAAGTGTTGTATGCCTTTAATGAGGATGAGCTCCTTCTTTGATAGGTGTCTTGAATGATACATTAGGCCTCTTATAGGCTGACTTGTATGCTAGCTGACTTGTCCTTTCGGTGGCTTCTAGATTCATTTTTTACACAAAAATATTTTTATTTTCTTGATACAAGAGCCCTTCAAGGGACTTTACATTATGACTTTGACTCTTTGACATGGCTCAACAAATCGTAAAGTACATAATGGGTACTTAACCTACAAAGGGAAAGAAGCCCATTCCTTAAAAAATCACAAATAAATTTTCTTTCATTTTACAAGTACAGTGATTACACGACATCATTACAATTATGAAGACCAACACTAGTTACATCTTCAACAAACCCAAAAATGAAAAGTATCAAGATTTTGTTGCTACATCAAAGAAGAAGTCTAGAAAATTTGGAAGATTTGAACCTCATCGAAAATACAACAACAACAATAATTAGCCACATAGAAGATAAGGCATGTCCATAGTATAGTTCTTTGGGTACAACGAATATGGACACTTTAGAAGAGATTGTCCCAAGGATCCTCAAAATTGAAAGAATAATAAGAGGAAGGAAAGAAGTGGAACTCACATTGCTAAAGAAATGGAGAACCTAAAAAGAAACTGAAAAATGAAGATCATAAGCATCTCTATTTTTGAAGAAATCCACCACTACCAAGTCTACTAGTAGTTTCATTTCTCTTTTATTAGAAGATGGTAGTTAGAATAACATATGCAATTACATTTGTATAAAAATATTGGATCCTACAGTATATGGTATCATGGAAAGAAGCATATAGCATTGGAAGAATTAGAGCCTACATAGTCAATTGCATTTTATTGAAGGCGGTCATCTAGCAAGGCAAGGATAGAAGGATTTGGACCATATAGCACTTCACAGTTCATGCAGTAACTACATGGCATCATGTTGATATAGAAGTAATCATTTAGTAGGAAAGGATCACAAGGATCCACGACAGTAACGAAAACCATCATTATAGATGTTTCTTCAGTGTATGGAAGAATCATAGTAACATGGCAAGAGTATGTTCCTCTAGAAGAGTATGGAGGTAGTATCAAAAGTGATCAAGAAATTTGTAAGTATGAAGATAGTCAACAAGCAGCATGTAGACATAATTGGAGCATTTCTCATCCTAAGGAATGTCATCATAGACATCATCTTCAAAGAAAGTTAAAGAAGCAATTCGTTTAGAAGGAAGTCAACTAGATGGCTATATGAAAGGAAGAGGTGTGCATATCTTTAGAAAAGTACTCTTCATAAAGAAATAGATTGATATCTTCAAAGATTATTGAAGGACGAGTCAGATGCAAAAATATGCTTGAAAGCGTGAGCATGGTATGTCTTGGTTAGAATATAGTGACATGACATATGGACAAAACACATAGTGATATTGATCAGCATACGATTTGGTCTCTTGAAGAACGTAATAATTGTAGTAATGACAACTTCAAAGGGAGATAGAAGCACAAAGTGGCTTGAAGAAACCTGTAGTCTACAATTTGAAGTAGCCTCACCTGGTTTGGAAATTATGATGTTGAGAAAAGATGATTGGATATGGTATGAATTCCAGAAAAAAAAAATATATGGAAAAAGTGTGTACACTATAAAGGCAGGAAAGGAAACCATTTGATTTAGGAATTCATGAGATGGTTTGTTGATCACTTGATGGAATGATGGATTTGATGTTGATCTAAAAGAATTTCACTTTCCTCAGATGAACAAAGGGAGCTATAATTAGCTCTATAGTGATTGGTTTGAAAAAATAGTTTTGATGACAAAGATACTACAAATAATGGTTGATGGAAAGTGACATAAAATTTTGATGGCAAGAACCTTGTCACAAAGTGTTGACATGTTGGAACTGCCAACATTCCAGGGATCTCCCTGGTATGAAATCCCAACTAGACCTCACATTTTTTTGTGTAGGAGTCCCATCCAGTATTATGGACCGGTTTCCATTATCTTAATGGTTTTCCTTAGCTCTTGCTTATCAGCACATGAGAGTGGTATTCTTTGTTTTCGAATAGAGAGGTTCATGTGCCTAGTGAGGGCTTAGTGTTACTTGTGTCAAGGTTCTTTCATCGTATAGGGAGAGGGTGGAAGTGAGTCTCAAGTCGAAAGGGAATATTCCCAACTTTGTCAAAGACACACAACACAGAAGGAGATGTGCAACTTTCAGCAGAGTAGTCCACATGTATGTAGTAGACACAAACACACAGTGAACGGATAGCACATACAATGCCCAAAGCAATATTCCACACAAGTGCAGTGGTCGTTATAACAAGTTTACGGGAATGGTTTAGATCTAATAATCACCCTGTCAGTGACCTCAGTTAAATATGTATTAAATGAAGGTATTACAGAATCATATGTTGGTGTGTGTGGCTATGTTATTTAAGCAATGGATTGATCAGATTGAAAAAACACAGACACTTGAAATGGAAAATAGCAGAGAAACACAGTAAGCAAATACAAGAACACAAAAATTTAATAAGGAGTTCACCCTATCCTCCAAGGCTACATCTCCGATCTAGCTCTCAATGGTGGCCTTATTTTATTGTGTCTTGAAGTAGATAATTACAATGAAGGAGCTCAATGTGAGTCTCCTAAAATGGAATTTACTTGGTAGGGTGGTCCTTGGATTCCCCAAGCCACTAGAGTACACAGACTCTTTTCCTTACCAGCTCTATGACCTTCTGGTCTATAATGGAGAGAGCCCAATGTGGTGCTCAATCCAGACATATCCTCTCTAGGATGGCTTGAATCCGTCAAGCTCTCTGGTGCTCGATGTTGCCTTTGGTCAGCTCAGCCCTCTATCTTTCGTTCTGTTGTTGCTTCACTATATTTCTTCTCTCTGTTCTTCCTTTCTGTGTTCCATCCTCCTCTCCAGGTCCTAGTCATTGTCCTTCTACTTTTCCTATGCATGGATTTAAGGCCATTTGTACCCATGGCTCTTCGATTCCTCTTCCACTTCCTGTTGGATCACCTGCTACAGCTTCACTTGGAGTTCCCTAGTCAGCGTCATCATCAGGCTCGCAGGGAGTGGCCACATGTCCTCATGCAGTTGCACCAATTCGCTTCGTTGGTTCGGTTTTTCTATTACATCGTGGAATGAGTCTTTTGCCACCTTTGCAGTCAAATCAAACATCAAATCTTTACAAACTATGGGTTAATCCCCCATCGATTCCACTTTCCCATCGGGTGCGATCTCAGTCGTTAGATCTGGGGCCTCCAAATCTGACACCATACGCACATTTCGCACGGTTGACTTGCCTGACCATTAGCGCATAATCAGCAGCGGTTTTCTCTCTCCTCTACTTGCCATGCATCGACCATTGAGTGGAATCGCTCCTTTTCCTTTGAAACAACTTACCACCCATGGACACCCTCGATCAATACTGCCAGTTTTTGGAGCAGGTCCCCCCTTTAGAACTTTAGCCTTTATCCCATATTTTTCCCGGCTCTCATGCGATCGAGCACTCAAGGCTTATCCAATTTGGGGTTTCTCGCCCAGCGATGCGTGCTAATCGCGCATCAAAAACCTCCTCTTTTTCCTGATCTAGGCCTTCCAGGGGCTAAATTCGCCTCTCACATAGTCTCCATGGGCTTCGGTCAGTGCACTTTGACCGAGGTCCTCGTTGTTCCACGCTAGCTACCATTGCCACTAGTTTAGAGGTGTTTTTTATTGTTGTTGTAAATTCTTTGAAGTCTGTCCTAACCTAGTACAACCATTGCTCTGTTTAGTCATTCTTTATGGATCCAATTCAAATCACGGCCTTCCCACTGAAAAGTTTTTGGACCACCAAAAGTTGGTTTTCTTTCAAGCATTGACTAAGTGAGGGTACTGCTGTCTCACTTGCCCAATATCAATCCACTTTACACTGCTTGGCTTCGAACCTTTGAGTCCAATTCTGAGGTACTCAACATCTCCTCTGCACATCGTCCTCACCTTCTTGTCCAAGATTGTGTCTTCCTGCAACTCATTAAGATATTCAGGTAGCAGGACATCAATAGAAGGCAATTGACTTTGCTCTTCAGGATCCTTAATTATGGAAGATTCAAACAATCTCAAGCAATCTGCATTTACGACTGAGTAGATGTGTGTGTAAGCAGGTAGATCAAGGTGAAAAGCATTTTCACCAATCTTCTGAAGTATCCTAAAAGGTCCATACCTGATAGGCTTTAACTTTTTACCTTCACTTTGCATCTTTTCCTTACTAATATATAGCTAGACCTGGTCTCCAACTTGAAAGCTATGCTCCATCCGATGCTTGTCATGCCTAGCCTTGTATTTGGCTTGGCTCTTTTCCAGCGATTCCTATACTGCCTGGTGGATCTCTTGGACCTAGTTGCCTTGTCCACATCACTGTGTCCATCAAATGTGGTATCTTTACCAAAGACAAAATCCAAAGGAGACCTTGGTATGAAACCAAAATAGGTCTCAAAAGGAGATCTCTATTTAGAAGAGTGTTTTTCTCTATTATAAGCATGCTGCACATAACACAAATGTTCATCCCAAAGCCTAGGATGTTTGCTGCAATATCATCTGAGTAACTGGATCACTATCTTGTTAACTACTTTTTTCTGGCCATCGGTTTGTGGATGAAAAGCTATGCTTTTCTTCAGTTGGGTGTCCACAACTCCCACAGACTTCACCAAAACTTCCCCACAAATCGGGTGTCTCAATTAGATACAATAGAAGTGGATAATCCAAAATGAACCCATACATGTTCAAAGAATAGTTTTGTAGTTTGTTCAACTATAACCTGTTTATTACAAGGTATCAAAATACACATTTTGTTGAACCTATCCACAACCACATACAAATAATCATGACCTTTCCTAGATTTAGGTAGTCCTCCAACAAATTCCATGGAAATACTTACCCAAGGGTGAGAAGGAACTGGTAATGGAGTGTACAAGCCTAGTTTTCTATTTTTGGGCTTGCTTTTAGCACACATTAGTACACCCTCTTACATATCTAGAAACTGTCTCATTCATTTTCGGCCAATAGCAAAATAATTGCAGTTGTGCAATTGTTTTACTTACCCCAAAGTGACCTGATATCAAAGAAGTGTGTGCCTCTCTAATTATCTTTACTCTCTCATTTTGTGGAATGCAGAGTTTCCCACAATGATATAAGAGTCGGTCCTTCACATGATAGTCCAATTCTTCTACCTTTTTTCCTTGACTCAAAGTTGCATATACATATTTAAAGTCTATATCTTGAGCATATTGTTCAATGTAGCTTTCATGTAGTATAGAATTATGCTTAAGTATAGTAGATGCATTTATAATGGGTCTAGATAACATGTATGCATCTTTGTTGTGTATGCCCTTTTTATATCTGATGACTAAATGAAACTATTGTAGAAAACCATCCATTTGTAGTGTCTTGATTGTTGCAATTTAGTCTGGGAGTGTAGATATTGAAGTGGTTGATGATCAATATGTATTACTGTCTCTTTGCCCATTAAGTAATGTTTCCAGTTTTTCACACTCTGAACTAATGCATGCAATTCTTTATCATATGTAGGATAGTTAACTACTGCAGGATTAAAAGTCTCAGAATGATAACATATGGGTTTACCATGCTGTGTCAACACTGCTCCCATGGCATAGTCACTGGCATATGTTTGGATCTCAAACGGTCTTTGTAGATCAAGCAGTGCTAGTACAGGGGTTTTACTAATCTTTTCTTTCAAGGTGTCGAAGGCTTTCTAATGTTTTCCTCCCAACTGAAACACCTTGTTCAATCCTGTCAAAGCATGTAAGGGAACTACAATTGAGGAAAAATTAGAAATGAACTTCCTCCAATATTGTGTTGCTCCTAAGAATATTATCAGTTTTGTAGCAGACTTAGGTTTAGGCCAGTTTACAATGAATGCCACTTTAGAGGGATTTATTTTCAATTCACCACCCCTACTATATGACCCAAATAATTTAGAGATGTTTTTCCAAACTCACATTTTGAGAGTTTAACATAAAAATTTTCTCTTTTCAAAACATCTAATGTCTGCTTAATATGTTTTAAGTGTTCTTCCCATGTTTTACTAAAAATTAGAATGTCATCCAGATACACAATAACAAAATCATCAAGAAAAGGCTTGAGTACATCATTCATTAATCTCATGAAAATAGCAAGGGCATTGGTCAAGCCAAAAGGCATAACCAGCCACTCATACAATCCCTGCTTTGTTTTGAAACCAGTCTTCCATGCATCTTGCTCTACAACTCTGACCTGATGGTATCCACTGTGCAAGTGCAGCTTGGTTAAATAAACAACTTCCTTCAATTGATATAAAATATCATCTATGTGAGGAAGGGGATAGCGATTTTTTATTGTTATCTTATTCAGTGCTTGGTAATCAATGCACATTCTCCACAAGCCATCTTTATTTCTCACCAAAACAATTGGTGACCCACATTGTGATGTGCTAGGCTTGATGAACCCCTTCTTGAGCAACTCCTGCACCTGCTTCTTGATTTCAGCATTCTCTAAAGCAGACAACCAATACATTCCAATGTTAGGCAATGGAACATGTTGCTGCAAAATAATACCATGTACTATTTCCTTTTTGGGTGGCAGACCTTTAGGTTCCTGAAACAGAACATCATACTCTGAAACAATCTTTTCTATATCAGATTTTTTCTTAGCATTACAACCCTCAAATACATTGGTTTTATCAGGTTTATTTTCCTTTACAACCATCAGTAAGAATTGTTTGCATGAATTTATCATTCTTTTCATCTACCCAGAATTTATGAGAGTATAATTATTCTTGAGCTTGTGAGCTCTCACAAAGTATTTGATTCCTTCTTTAACAGGTAGATACTTGTTCTCAGCTCTATAGAAAATAGATTTTCTATCATACAAGTAAGGACTTCCTAAAACAATTCTACATATATCCAAAGGAATTATGTCTAACTCAACCTCATCTACAAATGTTGACCCAAAAGAAAACTTGAGTTTGCACTGTCTAGTCACTTGTAGTTGTGCTTTATCATTCAACCATCCTAATGGGTATGGTTTCTTATGAAGTCTAGTTGCTAACCCCAATTTCTTTACAATTGCTTCAGAAATCAAATTTACTTGTGAGCCACTATCAAACGAAGTATCAATCTTTTGATGTTTGGAAATAACTCGAATATGGAAAATCTCATGTCTTTTTCTCTCATGTTCTTCATCAATAATAGTTTGAGCAGAATTACTAGTAGATGATTCAGAATTCTTACCTTTTATACCTGTGGTTGCAATGATTGTTTCATCTCCCGATTCTAACCCCAAATCTTTCTGAATAGCTGCAGCAGTCTTCTTCTTCTTGCCCTCGGACTTCTTAGGTCTCAGCTCTGGATGTAGAATTCAACAGTGCTCATCATCATGCCCCTCCTTTTTACAGTGAGTGCATGAAGCTTTGTTTTTCTGTGCAGTGTTAGCCTTCCTTGCTTTCTACTTCTGCTTTCTTTTCTCCTTGCTCTTGCTTGCAGTGGGTTGGGATGGTCCCCCAACTTCTGGATTACCATTCTTTCCTCTAACTTCTAGATGAGTAGCTTGTACAGATACCTCATCTATACTAGTGGAATTAAACATGAGGATGGTATGCCTCATGTAGTTGTGTAGACCACCAATGTACGTCAAAAGAGTCTCTGGTGAGTCTAATGAGATCCCTAGAATCAATGCTCTCTTTCTAAATTCTTAATTGTACCCTTGCACACTTTGCCCTTTCAACTGCTGAAGAGTTTGCCAACTCATCATGGCTTGTTGCATGTAGGCCAATCGATAGAACTGCTTCTTGATTACAGAAACAAAGTCACTCCAGACAGAGATAGTCTTCCCATGTCTTTTCATGTCAGCTTGGGTTCTGCCTTCCCACCAAACTAAGGCAGTGCCTCCTAGGTGTAGGCTTGCAAGCTAAATTTTTCTTTTGTCTGTGTCGATGTTTTGCACTCTGCAATACACATCAATTTGTCTAATCCAATTATCGATTTTTTTCAGCATTTGGCTCTCCATCATATATAGAAAAAACAAATTTAACATCTAGCTTTATCAAATATTATTTCTTATTATGCACATGGCTATTAGGAGGTGTGAGAAAGCTTTCCTCTTTCCCTTTTCCTTTTGAGTGGTCATGGGAATGAGACTCATCTTCTTCTTTAACTTGTTTAGAACCTGATGAATCTTCATCCTTATGCTTTTTAAAGTCCCTATACATTTCTTCTACCATAGACCTTATAGCTAGGAAACTCTCTATGAATTGAGGGTCTGGCCCCATAGAACCTTCCTCTGACATTGTCTTTCGATGATAGACTCTCCCAATTTTAGGATTAGTTTCGACCAACTCTCCTTCTCCTAATTTGAGCTTTGATCTAGTGAGCATTCAACAACTAAACCAACACAAGCTTGCCTAACCTTACAACCTAGAGCTCTGATACCACTTGATCTGATAATCACCCTGTGAGTGACCTCAGTTAAATATTTATTAAATGAAGGTATTACAGACTCATATGTTGGTGTGGGTGTCTATGTTATTTAAGAAATGGATTGATCAGATTGCAAATACACAGACACTTGAAACGGAAAACAACAAAGAAACACAATAAGCAAATACAAGAACACAAAAATTTAATAAGGAGTTCACCCTATCCTCTAGGGCTATGTCTCTGGTCCAGCTCTCAGTGGTGGCCTTGTTTTCTTGTGTCTTGAAGCAGAGAATTACAATGAAGGAGCTCAATGTGAGTCTCCTAAAATGGAATTTTCTTGGCAGGGTGGTTCTTGGATTCCCCAATCCACTAGAGTACACAGAATCTTTTCCTTAATAGCTCTATGACCTTTTGGTCTATAATGGAGAGATCCCAATGTGGTGCTCAGTCGAGACATATCCTCTCTGGGATGGCTTGAATCCCTCAAGCTCTTTGGTGCTCGATGCTTCCTTTGGGTATCTCATCCCTCTATCTTCCATCCTGTTGTTGCTTCATTGTCTTTCTTCTCTCTGTTCTTCCTTTCTGTGTTCTATCCTCCTCTCTGAGTTCTAGTCGTTATCCTTCTGCATTTTCATGTGCATGGCTTTAAGGCCATTCGTACCCATGGCTCTTTGATTCCTCTTCCATTTCCCATTGGATCGCTTGCTACAGCTTCGCTTGGAGTTCCCTGTTCGGCGTCATCATCAGGCTCACAGGGAGTGGCCACATGTCCTCCTGCAGCTATGCTAATTCGCTTCGTTGGTTCGGTTTTTCCATTACATCGTGGAATGAATCTTCTACCACCTTGGTAGTTAAATCAAATGTCAAATCTTTACAAACTGCGGCTTAATCCCCGTTGATTCCACTTTCCCATCAGGCGTAATCTCATCCATTAGATCTGGGGCCTCCAGATCCGATGCCATACGCACGTTTCGCGCGGTTGACTTGCTCTACCATTAGCGAGCAATCAGTGGTGGTTTTCTCTCTCCTCTGCTTGCCATGCGTCATTCGCTGAGTGGAATCACTCATTTTCCTTTGAAACAGCTTAATGCCCATGGATGCCCCCGATCAATACCGCCTGTTTTTGGAGTGGTCCCGCCTTTAGTGCTTTAGCCTTTATCCCACAGTTTTCCCAGCTCTCATGCAAACAAGTGCTCAGGGCTTTTCCAATTTGGGGTTTTTCACCTAGCGATGCGTGATTAGCACTAATCGTGCATCAAAAACCTCCTTTGTTTCCCGATCCAGGCCTCCCAGGGGCTAAATTCGCCTCCAGCGCAGTCTCCATGGGCCTCGATCAGCACGCTTTGACTAAGGTCCTCATCGTTCCACGCTGGTTGGCATTGCCACTGGTTTAGAGGTGTTTTTGATCGCTATTGTAAATTCTTTGAAGTTTGTCCCATCCTAGTACAGTCATGGCTTTTTTTAATCATTCTTTATGGATCCAATTCAGATCAGGTCTTGTCGAGTGTCTGGTGGGATACCCTACATGGGCAAGACATCCTTAACAACTTATACAACACATTTTCATAAGCATCTGTATTAGAACAACCAAAATATTTCAATTGTCTTAATACCGGTTAAAGGAACATGCATTACAAGTATCCAAAGAATAATCTTATAAACAAATATAATACATGTGTGAAAATACGATGGTCTGTTATTAGGCTTCTAAATTAAGGGAAAGTTCCAAGACACATCGATACACCATACATCACTAACCCCAATATCAGGGTATTGAAGTCACTGCTCTCTCCTCAAAGAAAATACTACAGCCTCTCAAGGCTATGTGGAAGGAGCCAAGGTGAAAAGTATTTTGCATGTACAAATGAGGGGTATTAATAGCCAAGGGTAAAACTAGCCCTTGTGACTGTTCGACTTCCCTCATGAATATTTGACTTACATGACTCTTCAACTTTACATGAAACTTAATATTTACATGTGGGTCTCTTGGACTTCCACGTTACATTACATTGATTACAACATTATGGCCTATAGTAGTGATGTGGCTGAGATGACTCATGATATGACTCCACACAACAAAGTTGGTATGTTCATGTTGTTGGTGGTGTGCATGTCAAGATGCAGTGCTATTGAGTGATGGATGTGCTCTTGGTATATCATAGCTTCACCTCCGCATGGAAAGGTGTGCAAATTCTTCAGTGCTCTTGGTGTTCACTTGATGTTGCATGTGCATGTCACTCCTTCACTTGTACTTTGGTATGCTTCATGTGTTTGTCCGTTCGTAAACAAATCTCCTTGCATGCATTCTTTGTTCGTTCATTCATGAACAAATCTCCTTGAATGCATTCTTTTTCATCTCTTCGCGAAAAAATATCCTTGCATGCGCTCCTTGTTCATCCCGTTCATCGTCGCATCATGTCTTATCCATGTACCTGTATTTGCAATCACTCATAACGAGACGATATCAAATCCAAAAACATCATAGTCTACCATGATGCATTGTCATTCACTTCCAGATGCATGTGACCGAGAGATAGGACAAGGATCTGAAACTGCACAAGGCAGATTTCAAGCCAGGATGCGGGCTCCGAGAATTGTTCATGAAAATTACGTGGAGGTCACTGGGAGGGTGAGATGGGAAATTCAGATCAATAGTGATTGTCTGTGGGATCTGGCTCGGTTGGAGAGAAAATCTGCACAAATTTTTTAGGGATAGAGTGCACGCAACAGAGGGAGATTGGCAGTGAAAACTACACAATTTCTCTAGGGAGTTGGCAGCGGGTTGTGGGAGGCTACTTGGAAAAATTGCACAATTTTTCTGGGGAGCTGGCAATGGGTTGCAGGAGGTTGCTGGAAAAAACTATACAATGCTGAGAGGCTGGCCTGTTGGACATCCTTGCCTAGTTTCTGAGCTGAGCAGGATGTTGGGCAGCTAGGGGACTACTCATGAAAATTGTGCAGTTTTATGGGTTAGCAGTAGGTCGTCTGACTAGGTGACTGGATGGAAAAAATACATAATTTTTTAGGGTAGTGTATTGATGGAAACTTGGTGTCTGTCTGGTTTTTCTGTGCAGTTTCCTCAATCAGTGGAAGTCGACATGCTTGGCAGCTTCTGCACAATCTTTTGGAGGAGTGAGGCTTAGGGTAAATGCTTGGTCAAACTCTCATGTTGACCAGCTAGAGGCTCCATTGATGTGCTTGCGAGTAACGTAGATTGAAATGGCTTGCTAGGAAACTTTTGTGTTGTTCTGGGTGGCAGTCGGTCGAGTTGACTCTAGGATTGCGCAGTGCAGACTACCTAGCAGGCAACCTCAAGCTCTACTCAATTATGGGCAGCAATGCATGATCATTGAGATTTAAAATTGCGCAATGTAGCTTAGCAGATGTTCAATTGTTGGAGGATGGTCCGGTCGATAGAGTTTCAACAAAATACTAAGTGTGTGAACGAGTGACTTCATACATGCATGACCTTGCAAACACACGCTAAACATGACTTGACGACAAGACGCCTCAAACCATCAAGACAACATATACTTAGTGTGACGGACCGACGGTGTGAGCGACAAGCATGACACTTGTGATAGATCATTGAATGACCACGACAAAACTTGTGCAACATTTCATATAACTTCATGTGTGGGTGCGACGGAAGTTTACATAGCGAACATAATTTGTACACACAAAGTCGGACCTTGTGCATGACCAGAACATGACTGCAAGCATGACACTGTGACCAACATGAAAAAATATGTCCGATAAATGGTCAAGTGAGGAGGGTGCAAAAACTCAACATGGGCTCATGGGATGAGCCCAAATGCTAGCGAAAAAACTGAAGGAAGGCTCTGAAATTGGATGCAGGCAAAAATTTAAGAAGGTGTTGTAGCTCTACAACACTTGGCGACACACTAGTTGAATTCCAGCTTCTATGTTTTCTTCCATTGACACCACAAGGCCTTTGTATTTCAAGGATTATTGAATCACTGTGTGGGTTACTTTGGCTTCCCCACTTACCCCATGGACAGACATGGTTCACCTTTCGCCAACTCAGTCAAACACAACAACAATTTCAGCTTGATCGTAGTGGTTCGAAATCGGGAAGGCTAGTTTGGCTTGCAAGTTAAAAAAATTCAGAGTATTAAGTTTTCATCTTTGGTTTTTCTCCATTGCCATCAGGCCTAGACAATACCTTGGTGGAGTTACGCAAGAACACATGCATTTCTCAACTACCAACGGGCCTAGTCAATACCCCGGTGGAGTTGCATGCTTCACCTCTCTGCGTAGGAAGCCTTTCTATTCTTTCGCCTTTGTATTTTTTAAAGAGGACTATGCATAGACACTTATTTATTTTTGGGGTGGAAGAGGGATCTCGACTCATTGAGAGAAGAATAAATTGTTCCTTCAGAGAAGCATGTAAGACCTCTGAAATAGGTTTTCTCATTTATATTTTCCTCTTCTCTATTTCTACTAGTTGGATGAGCTTGATCACATAGAATAGAAGGCTGAGTACAGGTGTGGGGTTTCCCAGTGTGGACACAGGTTCATGGTTGGACCCAAGATTCCCTTACAGATGGCTCATATTTCCCGTCAAGACTTCATCGGCCTAAGGTTTTAACCAAACACAGAGAAGACAAATGCGGGACTAGCCAAGTGTTGTAGTGTCACAAGACTCTTTATACCTCAGCCACATACTCATTCAAAAGCCAAAACTTAGTAGAGGGTAGCACTTATTTACAAAAACAAAAATAGCATGATACTAAGAAAAGAAAACAAAATGAAACAAAAATAGTAAGCAAAGCAGAAAAACAACAAGCAGTAAACAGACTATGTACATGGCGCGGGGCGCGGTCCAACCTACTAAAAATAGTGTTTGAGATCTTGGTCGTTGACAGGAAGGTTGTCAACCCTACTATCAAGTGATTATATATGATACATGTGTGGAACAAGCTTCTCCTGAACCAGTATCAGACTATCAGGATTCTCTATCGAACTTGGTGGTATCTTGAAAGACCATTAAGTAAAGACAACATTCCTGCTCCAGATACTGCATGTAGCATAGATTCTGATGATGACATAGGGTAGTTTTTTTTGTTCTGGGAGTGATTCAAGTTTCAGAAATCTCTGCATAAGTGGATTCCCCCGGATTTATTAGGTACATAACTTAGATTAGAAACCCATGTAAAGTAACAAACTCTGTAGTGATCCGAGTATCCAACAACTTAGTCAATTCTTTCTTTATAAGGGGTTCAAGTGATAGATGTACTTTACTCAATTTTTGTTTCAATAGCTTGACTCCTTTGATTGTGTTAACGGTGTTGGCCCCGCCAACATGTCAAGGGGATCTCTTCGGTAAGAAGTCTCAATTAGACCTCAGACCATTTGGTGTAGGAGTCCCAATAGTGGGTCGTAAGGTAATTCCTTAACCGCGGTGTCACATAGAGGCAAGTAGAATAACTCTATCAGTAGCAAGGGTGTGACTGATACAGTGAGTCAATGAAGGAGTATGATAGGTTCCAACACTACGAAAGGGGAAGGAGGTGAAGGTGTGTTCCAAGTTGAAAGGGATCAATCCCAACTCAGGTAGGAACACACAACACAAAGGACATGCACAGCTTCTGGTGGAGCAGTCCACTCAGAACGAAAGTCACATCATACAAGGTAAGATAACATGTACAACACTCACAGATCAGTCTAAGACAAGTGTGTTGGTTTTTATAGCAAGGTTCAAGTGAAAGGTCTGTCCGTTGTCTTGCAGAGTAGTCGACACGGACGGTGATAACATTAACAACATATGCAACGCATTAACAACAAGCTTCATATAATTACATGTGAATGAGTTGATACACAAGTACGTAAGTTAAAGCAACCAGAGCAGTCCAACTACAATAACAACATATGCATGAAAATGTGTTGGATCTTATTATATAAATAAGTGTAAGTCACAATCATACAATACATCCATGTAAACCTGCGAGCCCCAACAGTGGAATGTTACAGCCACATCCGCCTACTCCTCCAAAGAGATGTACTAGCTTCATGTAGTGGAGAAGCCAAGGCGCGTTACAATATTGTACAAGCCTTCTTCAAAATAATCTCAGTAGAAGCTTGGCTTACCAAAAGCCTCTACAATGAGTTATGGGGGACTATTTATATAAAAGGGTGGGGTGACCCTTGACATTCCCCTTTGTGACAGTTCAACTACCCTCATGACTCTTCACCTACTCTATCAATGTTACATTCGACTGTTGACACTCGACTTACACTTGACATGCCTCAACATTACAATGCACATGTACTCATGTGAGACAACATGGCTTGAGCAAGCCTTGCAAGACATCATTGACACTCAGTCCGCTGTGGTGAGACCAACTCTTTGACATGCTTGTGATGGTGAATATGGTGAGTTAATGCCAAGCTTGGTCATCCATGATGGTGTGCATGTACCTCATGGTGACATCTTGCTGAAGCGAAATCTTGCCTCCGTTGCAACTGGTCCATTGGTTTGGCCCCTTCATCCAACTTGTCTGCTAACATGTGCATGGTCTTCTTGGGTGCAGTTGAACTGAAAACACACTGATACATAGTGTCCGTGTTGATCTCCAAGTGTGTACTGGTGGTCGTGCGCATCAACTTGCTGAAGTACATGTTCAGTTCCAGTTGGACTTGCTTCTTGTCTTCGCCTTGGTGAGTGTGTTGAATGGGTTGGATTGCATGTGTGCGCACAATGATATGCATGCTGCTGAATCCCTTGCATGTGATCACCAACTTCTCATCATGCCTGCTTCATGTTAGCTACTGGGATGGATATTTAACTTGTACGGTGCAGTTTCATCCATGAGTGCACAATGCGCCCACTACTATTCTTAATCCTACTACAACTCATTCGCCTATTTGTGCAACTTCATGTTCTTCTTGAAATGTTGCTTCAGCACATGCAACTCCTTCTTTGTTCCATCTTCTACCTTCACATGATCTTCATTTCATGTCGTCACTTCATTGCCTGAGTCTCCAAATTTTCATTTCATTATTAGTGGATTTTCTTGATCTTGCAACTTTGTTCTACCTCTACGTTGTCAACAACCTTCCTCTTGCATTCGCTACATTCGCTACATTCAATATGTTGCCTTTAGTTGTTGTTCATGATGCTGCTTGATGTGATGTTGCTACTTGATTTCCTTGTCTACGAACTACTTGATGTCTTTGTGAGTAGGCAAGCTCATAGACACTTGATAGACTGCATCCCCAAGCGTGCTTTGAACGATGTCTTCATCTTTGCTCTCCTCGAAACCATTGAAAATGTACTGCTGAGAGGCAAATGAACACCTGTGATCCCTGGAGACATGGCAACACTCATAGAGATCAATTTGTTAGTCAAAAACCAAAATGAACATGAGAACTAATTTGCAACATACCTAGGTAAATGATCATGAAGGTTGTGTAATTTCGGCCGGGAGGTCGAGAGACTGACTGCCAAGAGTACTCAAGGCACAGTCTAGGCTACTGGGAGACTGGCTAACTGCTGGAACTGCGCAATGCATAGTCCAGTCTAGTTGCTGACTGCTAGGATTGCGCAATGCGTAATTCCAGCTGGGAAGGACTATTGGCCCAGGGACAGATTTGCACAATTTCTTGGGAAAAGCAGCCACTTTCCTCTAGAAATGTGCAAAACAGTCCTGTAGGCTAGTTCTAGGTAGGAATGTGCAAATCTAGAGAGGAAGATGAGCCTTCCTTCCCCATATAACGAAATGTAGCCTTGGTGAAGGCAGAGTTTGGGCCAAGGTTGGCCCAACTCGCCGGCGGGCAACTGAAAGCAACTAAGACAGTAAATGCATGGAAAAACTAAGTGATAGTAGAAGTGATTGATAGTGCATGCAAAACATGAATGAAAGATTCAAAAAATAGATCAACATGCATGTGGGTGAGGCAGTTCACTGGTTGGGAAAACGTCCGTGCAAAACAGTTTCATGCATGCAACAGCAGTGAGATAGCAACAAAAATTGAAACAGAGCTAGGACAAGCTAGTATATATTTAAACAACAACAAGCATTCAAATAAATCAAGCAAACAATACTCTTACAAGCGAAACAGAAAAAGCGACAGAAATGCAGCACAAGGCAAGGGAAGTGAGCTTACCCCAAACAGTTGAGTTGAATGTGCCGATTGCTCCTAGATGTGATGTGGGGTGTCAAAGCTACAAGGTTGATGTAAGTAATCAGCTCTACAGCATCTGGTTGATGAGTTTTGATAACATCGAGGTTGTGACACGCATGCCACGAATCTAGGGGAAGTGACACTTGGTGGGAGGTTTCGAAATTTCTCCTTGCATGTAACCTCCAACTGCTAAACATAGATCCCTGAAACAAGGGATTCCTTTACATGCTGCCTTGGGAGAAGCAACCCATGCATGCAAGTTTGTTTTGCTTAGTCCCGGAGGGAACCTAACAACTCAGCTGCACATGCAAGAGACTACTTGATTGTTGGAGAAAAATGTGCATTTCTGGCTAGGAGTTGGGCTGGATGCCCAAGAGATTTGCATAATTTATGGGTAGAGCAACAAACTGCTACCCATATTTGTGCAAATCTTGGGCTGAACAGCCTTTTGATGGGAAAATTTGTGCAAATCCAGCTGGGAGGGTTGGCTGGTGGGATTGCGCAATCTTGGAGTGCAACAAGCTGTCAAAAAGGATTGTGCAATTCCTTGAGGGAAGGCTAGTTTCCCTCCAGAAATGTGCAATTTTCAAGGGGAAGCTACTCAGCCTGCAGCTGGACCATGTCCGAGTGACAAACCTGTGAGGGGGATGGATCAACTGTGATCGGCAGGCTACCTTTGTGCGAGGAAAGCACTTGAGGCCTGAGTACTTGACGAAGAAAGACAAAGTGTTGTGTAAAGTTGGTAGGGAGGCTCCAAAACAAGCTAAGGAAAAATTTTTGAGGGTGGTTGTAGCCGCTACAACACTTAGCGACACACTGGTAGAACTCTAGCATCTCTGAATGGACCTTGTTCGTGAAAATCAAGTCTAACACCTCTGGAAGTATTGTTCATCTCTCAGCTCATCTTGGCTTCACACTAGTTTGATTGTAAGATGTAGCATCTTCCAGAATCTTGGTCAATTGACACACATTCCAAGCCAAGGCAACATAGTTGTTTTGATTGGGGTTGAGGGGTATATAGGTGCACAAGCAGTATAGCCGTCAGAGTCTTAGTTTCATCTCTGGTGTTGCTCCACTGCCAGCAGGCCTAGACAGTACCCCGATGGAGTCACATAGGAACATAAGCATGGCTCGTCTACCAGCGAGCCTGGTCAGTACCCCGGCGGAGTTACTTGCATCACGTCCCTATGCAAGAAGCCTTTCTCTTCTTTTGCCTTATTCATTTTGAATTTTGATTTTTTTTTTTTACTTTTCATTTTTTTCATTTTCACTGTGCATGGTACTTATTCATTTCAAAGGCAAAAGAGGGATCTCAACTTATTGAGAGCTAAAGAGGTTTTTCCAGTAGAGAAGTAGGTTATTATATCTCTAATGTGCCTATTAAGGTTTTCCCCCTCACCTTCCTCTACTTGACTGAGCTGACAAGGGTTAACCCAAAAACAATCAACTAGAGAAGGTGAAACTAGTTAGCACGCAAGAGTTGTGTTTACACCAAGGTTCACTTTGAACAGTACATATTTTCCTTAGACGTATCATGGACTAAAAGTAACAAGCTCATCATATAGAGGCAAGATGACAGATAAACAAGTAGTGATAGTTGTATAAGCCCTCTTGTACTTTACCCAGCTTGCTTCAAGAGTCATACATGGTTTCATGCAAGACTAACCTATGAACAAAACAAATGAACTAACAAACATCAAAGAAAAGCAAAAGTAGAAGTGGAAGTGAAAGAAAAGCAACTAAGCAAACAAGCAAGCAAACAAACAAGAAAACAAAACATGTAAGAAAACAAGCATGCAATCAAACAACTGAAAGCAAACACTACTCCTACTCCTACACTAACAGTACATGGGCCTGATCACGTGAAGTGATACTTCCAATGCAACCACTGACGCATTGGTAGACCCATGTTGATGAAGGCTTGGTCCGCAAGCAACCCAGTTGTGTGAACCAGCAAGCAAGAAAGATATAACAATGAAGACAACCACACTTCATGATTCAAAGTTCCCACGAGACATAAGTGAGTGCATGTGCATGATGGGCAATCCGTGGACTTATCATGGTGTTGTGTGACACTACATGAAAATTTGAAGCATAAGCACACTCTTGACTATGACATGCAAGCAAATGAAAGAAACAAAGATAACTTGTGTCGCGTATGAGTGGTTGCAACGTAAGACTCCTCCAATGCATGAGAATGGGATCATGTAGTTCGAGTGGAGGAAGTAAAATATGAGAGTTAGATTGATCTTGAGTGCATATAGATGAGTGATGAGGAGCCTTGAATGTTTGAAAATTTTCCTAATCAAAAGCGAAACCAACCTCAAGATAGCGAGGGCCTGACATAACCATCAACTTGGGCTGAAGTGCCTCAACAGTCTGTGCGGTTTCGACTTCGTTGATGGATGGATATTCATAGACCAGTGGCTTAGATGGATTAACAATGAGTGAATCAACATCATGATCAGATGATGAGGTAAAGAGATCACAACAACCAAGATTAAAAAAATTCAGAATGTTGGTTGGCATCCTCATGGTTGGATGAATCACACAGAGGCGTAGATGAAAAGTGAACAAACACATCCTCTGTGTTTCTGGAAAAGACAGATGAAGGATCAAGTGGATTTTCAACAAGTAACTTATCCTCTTTGTTGTCGAATGATGGAATAACATCCGGTGAGTCCTTCGAGTGATCAACAGTGGGTGCATCTATGAATGAAGATACACATGAAAAATCGTGGATGGCAGGTTCACTAGAGAGGTTAGGAAAGAACGAAGGGGACTCAGATAGGAGGGAGTCATCCTTCACCGAGTGTTGATGTTCAATCTCCCTCTCATACTCTTCATGAATGATAGTGCATGTTGGTTGTGCAACACCGATTCTGTCAGTGGGTTGTTCCTCATTCACAACAAGTGGGGATTTTAGAATGGACAAACACGAGACAGCATCATCTAGAGGAACATCTAAGTGTGAAGACGAAGGTCAAAGAAAGGAATGCGTATGAGAACTCGAAGGACTCACAACTAAATCTATGCAAAAATCGAGTGGAGTGATTTTGGGAGAGTGTGAAGGATGAACAGGGGTGTGAGCATGATCCTCAACATCATCGGGCAGTGGTGGAGCTACTGAATGAGAGGGAGGCAGACAGTCAGTTGAGACAGTGCCCGCTCCTACATGAGATTGTGCAGTTCCATCAATGAAGAATGTTGAGCGGGGCTTGATATCAAGCTTCTTCTTGGGACGAGTATATTTCTTAAGCCAATATTCAAATGGTCCCAAAGATAAGCAAATTTCATCTAGCTCTTCAGAGCTTGAAACTGCAAGTCACGGAAGCGTTGCCAAAAATCAATCACAAATTCATGCGGAGCCCTCCGTTGTTGTAACAGTTTCTGGTCAAGATAGTCTAGACCAAAATGACAGAAAATGTCTTTAATGAGATCACATAAGTGCTCAAATGAGTGCATGGTGTCAGCCGGTGGGTTGAGCACCCAACGAAATGGAGATTTGTGAAGTGTGTATGCAAGCAACAAACCGGCCTATTCATCATAAAACTCATCTTCCTCATAAATCATGAAAATAAATTTATATAAGTGCTTAGGCCAGGCCACTTCACCTTCACATCATACGTGTGAGTGGAAAAGAGATCGAAAAGCTTCCCCAAGATGAGGACATCTTTATAATTCAAAAAACACCTCGGGGGAAGAAGAGTGCAAGACTCCATGAAAGAGATGCAAAGGTTCAAAACTGGATGAGAGGGCACAGCTTGTCATTAGGCCCTCCTTCTAGCACCAGAAATGTTGACAATGCTGGACTTGCCAACATGTCAAGGGGATATCCTCGATAAGAAGTCCCAATTAGACCTCAGACCATTTGGTGTAGGAGTCCCAGCAGTGGGTCATAAGGTAATGCCTTGACCACAGTGTCGCACAGAGGCAAGTAGAATAAATCTATTAGCAGCAAGGGTGTGACTGATGTAGTGAGTCAAGGAGGGTGTATGAGAGGTTCCAACACTTCGAAAGGGGAAGGAGGTGAAGTTGAATTCTAGGTTGAAAGGGATCAGTCCCAACTCAGCTAGGAACACACAACACAAAGAACATGCAAAGCTTCCAGCGAAGTAGTCCACTTAGATGCGGTAGTCACATCATATGAGGTAAGATAACACGTACAACACACGGCTCGGTCCGAGACGAGTGTGTCAATTTTTATAGGAAGTTTCAAGTGAAAGTTTTGTCTGATGTCCAGCAGAGTAGTTGACACAGACGGTGACAGCATTAACACCATATGCAACACATTAAAAACAAGATTCATATAATTGCATGTGAATAAACTCATACACAAGTACATAAGTTAAGCAACACATATCATTAAAGAAATTGTAGTCCAACTACAATAACAACATATGCATGAAAATGTGTGGGCTCTTATTATATAAAGAAGTGTAAGTCATAATCATACAATACATCCACGTAAACCTACTAGCTCCAACAGTGCAACTGTACAACCACATCTGCTTTCTCCTCCAAAGATATATACTAGCTCTCTGTAGTGGAGAATTCAAGGTGCGTTACAATATTGTCCAAGCCTTCTTCAAAATAGTCTTAGTAGAAGATTGGCTAACCAAAGGCGTCTACAATGAGTTATGAGGGACTATTTATAGCAAAGGGTGGGGGACTGTTGACACTCGACTTACACTTGACATGCCTCAACATTAAAATGCACATGTACTCATGTGAGACAACATGGCTTGAGCAAGCCTTGCAAGACATCACTGACACTCGGTCCGTTGTGGTGAGACCAACTCTTTGACATGCTTGTGATGGTGAAGCTAGTGAGTTGATGCCAAGTTTGGTCATCCTTGATGGTGTGCATGTACCTCATGGTGACATCTTGTTGAAGCGAACTCTTACCTTCATTGCAACCGATGCATTGGTTCAGCCCCTTCATCCAACTCATCTACTAACATGCGCATGGTCTTCTTGGCTGTGGTTGAACCGGCAACACACTGATGCATAGTGTCTGTGTTGATCTTCAATTTTTTGTTGGTGGTCATGCAAATCAACTTGTTGAACTACATGTTCAGTTCCCGTTGGACTTGCTTCTTGTCTTTGCCTTGCTGAGTGTGTTGAATGGGTTGGATTGTGAGCATGCGCACAATGACATGCATGCTGATGAATCCCTTGCATGCAATCACCAACATTGCTCACCATGTTTGCTTCGTGTTAGCTACTAGGATGGATCTTTAACTTTTACGAGTGCAGTTTCATCTATGAGTGCACGATGCTCCCACTGTTGTTCTTGATCATGCTACAACTCATTCGTCTATCTGTACATCTTCATGTTCTTCCTGAGTTGTTGCTTCAGCACATGCAACTCCTTCTTTGTTCCATCTTATGCCTTTGCATGATCTTGATGTCATGTCATCACTTCATAGCCCAAGTCTCCAAAGTTTCCTTTCATTATCAGTGGATCTGCTTGATCTTGCAACTTTGTTGGGCCTCTTTGTTGTTAACAACCTTCCTCTTGCATTCACTGCATTTTATACATTCGTTGCATTCGGTATGCTGCCTTCGGTTGTTGTTCATGGTGCTACTTGATTTGATGTTGTTCCTTGATTTCCTTGTCTACGAACAACTTGATGTCTTCGTGAGTAGGCAAGCTCATAGACACTTGATCGACTGCATCCCCAAGCGTGCTCTAAACAGTATCTTTGTCTCTGCTCTCCTTGAAACCATTGTACCTATACTGTTGAGAGGCAGATGAACAAATGCAATACCTAGAGACATGGCAATGCTCATAGCAAGTAATCTATTAGTCGAAAACCAAAATGAACATGAGAACTGACTTGCAACATACCTAGGTAAATGATCATGAAAGTTGCACAATTTCAGCTATGAGGTTAGGAGACCAGCTACCAAGACTGCTCAAGGCACAGTCTAGGCTGTTGGGAGACTGGCTGAGTATTGCAACTATGCAATGCATAGTCCATTCTAGTTGTTGACTGCTGGGATTGCGTAATTTGCAATTCCAGTTGGGAAGGATTGTTGGCCCAGGGACAGATTTGCGAATTCTTGGGCCAAGCAGCCACTTTCCTTTAGAAATGTACAAAACAGTCCTAGAGGCCAACGCTGGGTAGGAATGTGCAAATCTAGAGAGGAAGGTGAGCCTTCCTTGCCTAATTGTGCAATGCAGCCTTGGTAAAGGCAGAGTCCGGGCCAAGGTTGGCCCGACTCACTAACGGGAAACTGAAAGCAACTAAGACAATAAATTCATAGTGACACTAAGTGATAGTAGAAGTGATTGATAGTGCATGCAAAACATGAATGAAATATTCAGAAAATAGATCAGCATGCATGTGGGTGAGCCATTTCGCTAGTTGGGAGAACATCCGTGCAAAATAATTTCATGCATGCGACAGTAGTGAGATAGCAACGAAAACTGAAATAGAGCTAGGAAAAACTATTATATATGTAAACGATAGCAAGCATTCAAAGAAAACAATACTCCTACAAGTGAAAATAGAAAAAGCGATAGAAATGCAGCACAAGGCATGGGAAGCGGGCTAACCCCAAAACAGTTGAGCTGAATGTGTCGACTACTCCTAGATGTGATGTGGGATGTCAAAGTTGCAAGGTTGATGTGAGGAATGAGCTTTGCAGCATCCATTGATGAGTTTTTATAACATCGAGGTTGTGAATCACATGCCACGAATCTAGGGGAAGCGACACTTGGTGGGAGGTTTCGGAATTTCTCCTTGCATGTAACCTCTAACTGCTAAACATAGATCCCTGAAATAAGGGATCCCTTTGCATGTTGCCTTGGGAGAAGTAGCCCATGCATGCAAGTCTTTTTTGCTCAGTCCTGGAGGGAACTGGTCAACTCAAATACAAATTCAAGAGACTGCTCGACTGTTGGAGAAAAATGTGCATTTCTGGCTGGGAGTTGGGCTAGCTGCCCAGGAGATTTGCACAATTTATGGGCAGAGCAGCTGACTATTGCCCAGATTTGTGCAAATCTTGGGCTGAACAGCCGGCTGCTAGGAAAATTTGTGCAAATCTTGCTGGGAGGGTTTTCTGGTAGGATTGCGTAATCCTGGAGCCTAGCAAGCTGTCAGAGAGGATTGCGCAATTCTTGGAGGGAAGGATAGTTTCCCTCTAGAAATGCATAATTTTCAAGGGGAAGCTACTCATCCTACAGCTGGACCAAATCTGGGTGAGTAGCCTATGAGGGGGATGGATCAACTATGATCAATAGACTACCTTTGTGCAAGGAAAACACTTGAAGCCTAAGTACTTGACGAAGCAAGACAAAGTGTTGTGTAAAGTTGGTAGGGAGGCTCCAAAATAGGGTAAGGAAAAATTTTGGAGGGTGGTTGTAGCCGCTACAATAGATTGGAATCCCGTGTTGGATTATTTGTGTGTCGTATGTACTCAGGTCATCATATGCCACGTGGACACATCTTGGTACAATTTGGACAAGCAGACAAAAACTTACCGCTCATGCGATGTGCAACACATACTGAGACTAAAGAACTTTGGATCATGGTCTGTTCCTAGGTTGATCTGGTCATTCATCATGGTGGAATTATGGGTTCTGCTATTTCTTGACCCTTGAAAGCAGTTATGCCAGTCATAGCGCATGCTAAGAGAAACCACACCCTTGGGGATGAGGTTGCCTTTCTTTTCATCAATTGTGGCTTGCAGGGACTGCTCATGCTCATCTTCATTAGCTATGGCATCCTTGAAGGCATCAGCGTTGTCCATGAAGTGCAGTATCTGTTGATCATCGTCAAAAGAACGTATACTAGTTATGTTATCAGGGATAGAAGCCTTATACAAAATTCCAATAGTAAATCTATCCCTAAGCAGTGACATGCTAGCAGCTATGTTTGCTAAGGTATTAGTAGTTGCATTACCCGTTCTTGGCACAACAATGATATTGAATTCTTGGAAGTTAGAGATTATTCACCATACCTCGTGTTGGTAACTTTTGAGATGAGGGACAAATAGTGTATGGTGTTGCGTACCTATCGTATCACGATTTCTGCATCACCTACCACTTTGAGTGCAACAACATTGAGGCTAATCACCTTTTGCAAGACTAACATGAGTGCTTCGTATTCAGCAATTTTGTTCGTTCACTCCAACTCCAATTGACTCGAGATCAAGTGTTTATTGTGCTTTGGGTCAATCAAAACACACCCAGCTCCAGAGATATCATGTCTTTGATCCGTCAAAATACATGGTCCATAGCTCATATGTACATGGACCATTCGAGACACTTGTACTACTACTGCTACTGCTAATAATGTTACAATGTGTTGTACAAGTTTCATTTCCATCAATTGGGAAAGGAAGGAGACTCAATTGCATGTCTGGTGGGGTTGGAGCTGGCTGTGTGAGATAACACCCCAACATTGTTTCCAAGAGGTAGTTTTCGAACATGAGCTCTGCGAAGGCCAACGGTTCATTCTTGCCATTGATGGGAGTGATGTTTTCCTCATGTATCTCTCAGATAACACCAGGATTTGATTGCTTTTTCCCTTATACGGAAGCCATAAGTGTGACCAATCTATAGCAAAGTATCCATTCAACTTTCTAGACCAATATCTACTGAACAACAGGCTGTATGCTTTCGGTATGTCTGCAACTATGATGTTTATGCACTGGTGAACTCGGTCGTCATGAGATATGTAGGTTTTAACCCCATACAGAAATTACTTGCATACGAATTCTAAAACACAGAAAATAAAAAATGAGAGATCATAACACATAAAACACATATAAATAGAGATTTTCCCCTGGACCCCAAAACCAGGACTACCAGCTTGATTTTTCATTATGTTCCTTTCAATGTTACAGTACATATTTATACATGTCGAAGCATCCAATACCATGGACCAAAAACCATCACGTCCAAAAAACATGTACAAAAATCATGCACAAAACCATAGGTGGGTCCGCCCAACCTAACATAGGGTCAAAAACCAAAATTTTCCGAAGCGCTACCCTGGACCCCATAAAGTGGGGTTACAGGTGCCCTTCAAACCCCATGTTAACTACGTGGAAAGAATATAACACAACCCAACATTCTCCCACTTGTTGTTTTCTTTCCATAGGGAGTCATAGGAGAGCTTAGTCATTTTTCCAACCTTGAAATGCCCATTGTTTCTCTACACCAGGAGAACTTCTCTGAGCTCATAGATTTTGTCAATGCATCTACAGTATTATTCAAAGTGTCCACCTTTACCAGCAACACCTTTTTGTCTTTTATCATATCCCTCACAAATTGATATTGAACATCAATGTGCTTTGTCTTTGAATGATAAGCAGGGTTCTTTACCAAGAAAATTGCACTTTGGCTGTCACGGTCTATCCTTATAGCTCCTTGTACCCCCATACTTGAACACAATCTCTTCAACCAAACTGCTTCCTTGTTGCATGAGTGGCTGCCATGTATTTTGCATCTATAGTTGATAGAGCCACTATAGATTTTTTCTTACTCATCCAACTGACTGCACCTCCAAATAGGTTAAACACATACCCACTTATAGATCTTCTCTAATCCAAATCTCCTGCCTAGTCTACATCAACAAAGCCACGAATATCCAACATTTTGTCCAATCCTGGTCTTCCTTGGTAGCACAAACCATAATCACTAGTTCCACACAAATACCTGAAAACCCACTTTACTGATGTCTAGTGCTCCTTCCCTGGTTTTGACATAAACCTGCTCAATACTCCCACTACATGTGCAATGTGTGGTCTAGTACAGATCATTTCATACATCAGGCTACCAACTGCACTTGCATATGGAACATGGGACATGTCCTCTTCCTCTTCTTGTGTCTTGGGACATTGTTCAGCAAATAACCTCACACCTACAGGAATAGGAACCTTCACCATTACTATCCTGCATATTAAACCTCTGCAATATTGTCTCGACATACTTCCTCTAGTTTAACCAGAGCTTCCTCTTTTCCTGATCTCTTTTAATTTCCATGCCCAAAATATA
>APFE030909782.1:471-12925 GCA_000404065.3 Pinus taeda | reverse complement strand
CAATATTGTCTCGACATACTTCCTCTAGTTTAACCAGAGCTTCCTCTTTTCCTGATCTCTTTTAATTTCCATGCCCAAAATATAGTTTGCAGCACCAAGATCTTTCATGTCGAATTTGGAGGACAACTGGGTATTCAAATCCTGGATAGTTTCTTTGTCATTTCCAACCAGCAACATATCATCCACATACAAGACCAGATAAATAACACGATCACCAGTTAATTTAAAATATACACAGTGATCTGCTTTGCTTTTGGTGAAGCCAAGTCCCCGTATAAATGTATCAAATTTTTGATACCACATCCTTGGTGATTATTTTAACCCATATAGAGACTTCTTTAACTTGCATACCAATTCTTTCTTACCCTTCACCACAAAGCCTTCAGGTTGCTTCATCTAGATTTCCTCTTTTAGATCTCCTTGAACAAATGTTGTCTTCACATCCATCTGTTCTACCTCAAAATCAAAAGTAGCAACAACAGATAAAAGTAATCTAATAGAAGTTACCTTGGCAACATGAGAAAAACTATCACCAAAATCAATTCCTGGCACCTGGGAATAACCTTTTGCTACCAACCAAGCTTTGTATTTCTCCAACTTTCCTTCTGCATTTGTCTTCTTCTTGAACACCCATTTGCCGCCAATGGGTTTCCTTCCAGCCAGCAACTCCACCAGATCACAAGCCTCATTTTTGTGTAAAGATGCCATTTCATCAACCATGGCCTCTTTCCAGAGTTTTCCATCCTCTGAATCTACTGCTTCCTTCACATTTCTAGGATCATCATCAGTAATAGATAAAGCAAAATTTGAACAAAAGCAAATGGACTATACCTTTCTAGCTGCCTTCTTTCTCGAACTGATCTTCTCACACCCAGAGTTTGTGGCTCTTAATCTTTTGATTCCTCCTTTGCTGTAGAGTCTAATTCTTCCTCCTTTAGCTCAAACTCTATCTTCTCAGGTTCCTTTGGTTGGACTTCATGTTTAATAACATCTTTCACCTCTCTGAACACCACATCTAGGATGTACACAACCTTCCTTGTTACTGGGTTCCAAAGCTTATAACCCTTTAAACCATCCTTATACCCAATAAAGATGCACTTTTTAGATTTACGATCCAACTTGGTTAATTTTTCCTTTGGAACATGTATATATGCATCACATCCAAATGCCCTCAAATGTGAAAGAGAGGGTTTCTTACTAGTCCATACCTCTTGTGGAGTCTTATCCTCCAACGCTGATGAAGGTGATCTATTGACTAGTTAACATGTTGTATCCACTGCCTCTACCCAAAATTCTTGTCCTAACTTGGCACCACTAAGCATGCTTCTTGCCCTTTCCATCAATGTCTTGTTCATTCTTTCTGCAACTCCATTTTGCTGAGGTGTATATGGAGTAGTCTTCTGTTGTGCTATACCACACTTCTTAGAGAATTCTTCAAATTCCTTACTGCAAAACTCTCCACTGTTATCTATCCTTAGCAACTTTATCTTCTTCTCTATTTGGTTTTCCACCAGAGCCTTAATTTCTTTAAAATTTTCAAAGACTTTAGATTTCTTCTTAAGGAATATATCCATGTATTCCTTGAGAAGTCATCTATAAATGATACATAGTACACAGACTTACCCAGTGATGGAACCTTCACAAGTCCAAAGACATCGTTGTGCACAAGATTTAATATATGTTTCACCCTCTTACCACCAGAGGGAAAACTCACCCGATTCTGCTTCCCATATACACAATTTTCACAGAAATCAAAATCCAGAGAGCTATTACTGATACCTTCTACCATAGCTTTACCATGAAGTATTTGAAGGCCCTTCTGTCCAATATGTCCAAGCCTTTGATGCCACAGCATGGTCTTCTCTCCAGAGATGACTAGATTTTCTGCTCCACTTTCAGGAACCACAGAACAGTTGCACCCATCAACAACAGTGCTACCTTGTACCTTGTACATAGTTCCAATCCGAACTCCCCGCATCAATACCAGTGCTCCCCAAACCATCTTGCAGGTATCCTTCTCAAACACTGTTTTTACACATGCATCATCGAGCTTGCTTATAGAAATCAGATTTCTGGCCAATGCAGGAATATGTAGAACAATCAGAAGCATTCTAACCCTTCCACCTTGCAACTTCAACTTTACTTTTCCGCGACCAATGACTCTAGCCTTCCTATCATCCCCTAAGAAGACATCACCACCATCGTATTTCTCATACTCACAGAACCACTCTCTATGGGGAGTGAAGTGAAAGAATTCACCCGAGTCAATCAACCATTTCTCATGATCTACATGTGTACTTGAAGAAGCCAAGTACACATCCCCACCTTCATTTGAGGTGGTTTTCACCTCTGCAGAAGGAGCATCATCAGATCCATTTCATTTATCAGGAGCTTTAGATTTACAGTCTCTTTTGTAGTGCCTTTCCTTTCTACATTTCCAGCACACCACTTTTATAGGTTTTCCTGGAGATTTAGATCTCCCATTCGATGACTTATTTTTGTTTCTATTCTGGGACCGTCCTCATACAGAGAAGGCATCACCATTTCGGATCTCCATATTTTTCTGTCTCATCTCCTCCATCAGCAAGGATGAGACTATTTCATCAAACTGAAAGACAGTTGCATTGCTACCTATTGTAATAACCAGAATATCCCACGAATCTGGTAGAGAACACAACAAACTCATGCACTGATCTTCATCTGAAATTTTAATATAAACAGACGCTAACTGACTTTCGACGGTATTAAATGCATTTAGATGCTCTGTCACTAAGTCTCCATCTTTCATCCTTAGGTTATACAGCTTTTTCTGAAGGAATAGTTTATTCACCAGAGACTTAGATTGGTACAAGGTCCCTAATTTGTCCCATAAAGCCTTCTCCGTAGCTTCCCCTAATGCATTCAACAATACTGAATCTGAGACACACAATCATATTGTGCGTTTTGCCTTTCGATCCAACTTCTTCCATTCTTCATCGGACACTCTTGTTGGTTTAGTACCCATATCTAGCATGATTCATTGATCTTTATCCACCAACAGATGCTCCATCTTGAGTTTCCACAACTCAAAACTCTAAAAATTAAATTTCTCGGTCTTTATCTTTCCACTGCTCATCATTTTCTTTCACTACCAGAATCAATCTCATAGATCTCCCACTAAACAGGGTCTACCACAAGCTTGAGCAGAACCCCTTAGCAATAAAGGCGTCCCCTTGAACCCAAAATAGCTCTGATACCAAATGCAGGTTTTAACCCCGTACAGAAATTACCTGCATATGAATTCTAAAACACAGAAAATAAACAATGTGAGAGCATAACACATAAAACACATATATCACACAGAGATTTCCCCTAGATCCCAAAACCGGGACTACCAGCTTGATTTTTCATTATGTTCCTTTCAATGTTACAATACATATTTATACATGCCGAAGCATCCAATACCATGGACCAAAAACCATTGCATCCAAAACCATGGACCTAAAACCATCACGTCCAAAACCATGTGTGAACATTATGCAAAAAACCATAGGTAGGTTTGCCCAACCTAACATAGGGTCCAAAACCAAAATTTTCCAGGGCATTGCCCCAGACCCCATAGAGTGGGGTTACCTGCACCCCTCAAACCCCTTGTGACTGCTCCACTACACAATCGACACAATGAAGGGGGGGCTCGACCGCTCCTCTACAAATAATGCTCATAAGAAATTTGCAAAAGTTGGGAAACCACAACATGGTCCTTAGGAAAATCAAACAATGTCCAAAATTTATGCTACATAAGATTTTAAAAATGCCTATGTGAAGAAAAACTTATATTTATATATCACTTAGTGATGATGTTTGATGTTTAAACTTGATATTTGGAAGTCATTCTAGAGTTTTTATTCCAAATGTAAGTTTTACTACTATAAATACTAAATAATTCTCATTTTTATACCGAAATTTTTGAAATTACATTTCAAAACTTTAGTTCCAATGTTAAGACTTTATACCTTTACATATACAATGACATACCATTTAGGATGGACACATAGGGATGTTAAACTCTACGTCCTCGGAAAGTATAGATTTAAGTTTGATCAAATAGTTATGTTGAAATTGATTTTGGAAGCTCATAACTATACAAAAAAGAGGAGAAAAAAATAGTATAGTTGCTAAAAAATTACGTTTGTTACTTTATAGTTGCATACATGTGTATTAGAACAAAAGTATAAAATATTTCAATAACATAATTATTCATATACTCCAAAATTGGACATATATCATATCTTCTACATGAGATTGTCCCTATAATACGTGTGTTAGATTTAGTTCTATAAGAAAACACAAACATATTGTGAAGAAAACTATTTTAGAGTAAAAGAAGTATAACACATTATAGATTTCCTTATAACAAAAACACAAGCACATTTCCAATAACAACACTACAAGGTGAAAAAAATCTAACATGGGCATGAATGATTTCTAGTGCAAAAACAAGTAAATAACAACATTGGAGGGTGCTAAAAATCTAGCACATGCCAGATTACTATCACAAACATAATTATGTTTCCAATAAAAACATTGCAATGAAAAACAAATCCAAAGTATGCCAGATTTCATTCAAAATGAAACAAAAGTAAATTGCAAGGTGAAACAATTATAGCACATGCAATGTGCTTGTGTTTGTGCAAGAATGAAACCTAGTTTATGCTAAATTTGTTTTACTTTGTCATGTCTATGTTTATGCTAAAAGGAAATCTAACACATATTATATTTGTTTTACTTTGAAATGTTAGTGTTTGTGCTAGAAACAAATCTATTGCATGCTAGATTTGTTTTACCCTGCATTGCTTTTGTTTGTACTAGAAACAAATCTAGCACATGCTAGATTCTTTGTGCGAGAAAAAAATCTAGCACTTGCTAGATTTGTTTTACCCTACAATGTTTTTGTTTTTATTTTTCCTACCTAAAGTTTTTTTACTGAACAATGTTTTGTTTTGTGCTAGAAACAAATTTAGCAGACGTTAAATTTGTTTTACCCTCCAATGTTTGTGTTTATGTTTAAAAAAAATATAGCAAACACAAGATTTATTTTACCCTACAATGTTTTTCTTTGTGCTAGAAACAATTCGAGCGCACACTAGATTTGTTTTACTTTGCAATGCTTTTTATTGTGTTTTTCCTTACACTAGATTTTCTTTACCTTAAAATGCTAGTGTTTGTATTAGAAAAAAATCTAGCACACATTTAAATTTGTTTTACCTTGTAATTCTTGTGTTTATGCTAGAAGGAAATCTAGCGTGTGCTAGATCTTTTTCTAACACAAACAAAACCATTGCAAGGTAAAACAAATCTAGTGCATGCTACATTTGTTTTACCTTGCAATGTTTTTGTTTATGTTAGAAATAAATCTACCACACGCTAGATTTAGTTTACACTACAATGTTTTTGTTTTTGCTAGAAACAAAACTAGCAAGTGCTACATTTATTTTACCATGCAATGCTTGTGTTTATGCTTTTGTTTTACCATGCGATGCTTTTGTGTTTTTCCTTACACTATATTTTTTTTACCTTGCAATGCTTGTGTTTTTCCTAGAAACAAATATAGGGGGCACAATAATTGTTTTACCTTGCAATGCTTGTGCTTGTGCTAAAAACAAATCTAGTGTGCACTAAAATTATTGTGGTTTGCAATGGTTTTGTTTATGTTAAAGATAGATAAAATGTGTGCTATATTTGTTTTACCCTATAATGATTTTGTTTGTGCTTTTATTTTACCCTGTAGTTCTTTAGAATTTTTCCTTACACTAGATTTATTTACCTTATAATGTTTGTATATATGTTAGAAAAATCTAACACGTGCTAGATTTTTTTTACCTTGCAATGTTTTTGTTTATGCTAGAAGGAGATCTAGTACACAGTAGATTCATTTAACTCTAGATTTATATTGTTTCTTCTAGAAACAAATTTAGCGCATGCTTTCCCCTAAAATTTTAGCCATTGACCCTCCATCATGAGGCATGAATTCAATTCTTCTTGGTCGATCAGGGTCAAGCCCCAACAGTTGGGTCGACTAGACATGAGACTCCACTAGGCGGGCTAGCCTAGGGATGTTGAGAGGATAAAAAGGAGGTTTTTGAAGAGATATGAACTATGCCCAAAAGTGACTTTTAGGGTCGATTACAATGACCCTCAAAATTTACCTTTCATGGTTGGTTGTAAACCTCCCTAAAAAATTCACTTTTGGGGGTGATTTGAAACCCCCTCAAAAAGTGATCTATGGGGGAGGTTTAAAACCCCCCTCATAGGAACTTTTGGGGGTATTAGGAGCCCCCCTCATAGTATCTTTTGGGGGCATTAGGATACCCCCTTATAGCAACTTACAAAGGTCATTCAAAACCTCCTTTTAGCAACATTTGGGGATGTTAGGATCCCCCTCATAGAAAATTACAAGGTTTAGAATCCCTATTGTACCAACTTTTGGGGGTGTTAGGAGCCCCTCTCTTGATATCATTTAGGGGCATTAATAACCCCCATTGTACTATCTCTTGGGGGCATTAAGATCCCTCTCGTAGCAAATTTTAGGGGCATTATCATGCCCCTTCATAGCAAATTTTAGTGGCATTAGGATCCCCCCTCGTAGCAACTTATGAGGAGGTTTTAGAACCCCTTTTATAATGTCTTTTAATGGAAGTTACAAAACACCTTGTAACTTCCTTAAGCTACAAGTTTAGGCTTACATTATACAACATAATATATAAAATCACTGTAAAAGTGATAACCAACAAGTTGAATCCTCTCAAGCAAGTGTTGAGTGATTGGGATTGTTGAACTTGTGATTAAATGGATAAATGGATGTCTAGTATCACATTTTTCTCCTCAACTTGAGAAATTAGATAAGAGACGTAGTTTTCACCCTACCTCTTCATCATCATGGTTGAGGGGATTGGAAGGCTCATAAATGTAATACTGGAAAGGGAAATCAAAAGACTAAACTAAATTATGTTTTATCATTAGGGGTGAGTTTTTCAACTAGCACCCCAAAAGCATCGCCTCTAAAAATCAAGCCTTTTATGGGTGATTTGTAAAGACATAGGAACCAGCCCCAAAAGCGGCTTTTTGGGGGTGGTTTGAAACCTCCCTTAATAAGTGACTTTTAGGGGCAGTTTTTTAAACCCCCCCTGTTGGGAATTTTTTTTGAGGGGGGAGGTGAATCAATATTTTAAAAAATCACAATAATAATTTTCTTTTCTGAAATATGTACGCAACTTCATTGAACCCAACTCGCGTATGTACGTGACTATTGTAAAAGAAACTAGCTTATGCTTAGTAAACTTGTAAAACAACTAATTCTTTATCTGTTAAACTTAAACTAGAATGTAAGAGATTTATCAGGAATTTGATAAGTAGTAAGTAGGTGTAGTAAGAATATAATAAAGTACCACACATAAGAAACACACATGAACACCAGGATTTAAGTTGGAAACCCAATGTGGGAGAAAACCACTGTTGTTGTCGTCTTAGTCTTCAAACTTATTAATATCAAAAACTTCTTACATTCTTGTATTGATGAAAAATCATGCTAGTACGTAGGAACCCACCTACTGAAGGCTACAACCTTCACTCATTCTCTAGCTCCTACTAGAAGGGAGATGCAACACCATGATCTGATTACTAGCTACTACTGGCAGGAAGCTTCCACTTCCTTACTGAAGGCTCCAACCCTCAGCAACATCCGTGGACCACGTTTCATAAATTTTCACACTAGATCCACCTCCTTTAATACATCAGAACTTGTAGATCAACTGAAGCAAACACCAACTAAATTCAAACAGAACAATGAGATCATTGTAACAAAAACCCATAACTGAACTTAGAATACTGTATCGAAACACAGAATGAACTGCAACCCTGATTATTCATTTTCCAACATGTATACGCTGACTTCACTTAAGGAAACCCACGTGTATATGCACTTTTATATAGAGGAACCTGGGTAAATATCCCAATATACTAAAAACTTATAATTCTGAATCAAACAAAAAGTTGACTAGAGTTATTCTGAAATATTCTATTAGCTTACAAAACCGTCATGTAGTTAGCAACATCAATAATATTTTTAACCAATCAACATGTAACCAAATTCAACTTCATCATTCAATAATTCTACTTCAGACATTATCACTCAACCCAAATCAACATGAGGACATCATTGACAGACGATAGAGATATGGCAGCATTGATCAGGTTGATCAGTCATTTATGAACAAAAACCCTTTCTTTATGTTTGCGACTTTGAAGAAATGAATCCGCATGTATACACGACTTCACCAAGACCAACTTGTGTACAAATCTGCAAATTTTTACCTAAAAGTATGCACCTCTTCAGAATTTCAAAAAGACCCAGATCATAATATTCAAAGATAAAAACATTTGTCAATACTTAGATCTATTCAATCCATGAGCAGATCATACAATGGAAAGTCATTTCAAGTCTCATGATCCCGATCCATCATTGTATTTATCGGTGCATAATTATTTCAGATCTATGTGTCAACTATGGCCCTTACAATGCAAATATACTTTAGATTGAATTATTCATCAAAAATCCTTTCACTTGCACACTTAGCACTTTGATCTTCACCTCCTTATATATTTAGAGCCTTAGCGAATGCCATGAGTCAAAACTACAGCGTTGCTGGTGGTAATCTTGGATGGGATCAAGAAACAATTATTGCACTCAATATTGTGGGCTAATACCATGGTAAGGACACTTGGTATTCTTAAATTAGTGCACCAATTTGTACGCGACTTTGCTTCTTTGTACCTACGTGTATACGCGACTTGGCCTTAATGAATGCATATAGATCTTCAAATATTCACCTTTATCAAACTTCTGATTCTCATATGTAAACCTTTGTCCCATCATTCTATTATTATGTTCCATGACTCTATCACCTCTGAACTGACCTATGGATTCATCTAGTTACCATATACTTGTTCTGTTACAAGTGAGTTTTCATCAAGGACAACACATGCATCATAATGCCAAAAATATCCCCCTTTGGACTTGATGGGAATCATGTTGGTGTTGATCACCTCAACCCGTAGAAACTTGTTAGATACATCAAATAACCATTATTCAAACACTAAGATACTCTCCCCCTTTGACATCCATGGCAGAGGGCAGACCAAAGCTCCCCATTTGGATCTGATTTTCACTATACTGTCCATGTTCCCCCTGAGCACATGTCAAATCTTCAGAAATATTTTCAAATGAAGAACATGACTCTATAACTCATCTAAGTATGATATTCCTATCACCAAGGATACATACTTATATCAATCACCCAACCAAGTGGGGATACATATTTGACTCAACCACCCAACCAAGCCAGATTACATTTTTGACACTACCACCCAACCAAATGGGATTACATTTTTGACACTACCACCCAACCAAGTGGGATTACATATTTGACATGACCTCAAAAGTCCATACATAAAGGGATATGACAATTATTACATCATAGGTCTCCACATGACCTTTACATCAAATGAAAGATATGAAATTAATAATTGAGACCAAAATTATCTTAATAGTAGCATAATTTAGCAACCATAATGTCAATAATGCATTATATTCTGCAAGGATAATGCTCCCCCTCAACTTGTGCTACCTGTTCATTGTCAAAAACTCATTCATCGAAGCATCTTCATCAATAAGATAAATATCAATGAGAGAGACATAACTCAATACCATATCAACAGACTATACCCATCAACACCAGACCAAGAAAAAACAAATCATAGCTATCAATAACATGTCAGAGGTTGATTTTGAGTCTATCCCACTATTTTCTATAAGAGAAAAACATATGTGTCTGTTAGCAAAGAAACTCCTGTATATATGCGACTATACTTCATGAAATTCACGTACAGAAAACAACCTTATGAATTTTCACCTGTAGACTAGAAGACTAGATTAATAGCAAAATGAGGTAGAGACAACTCCCAATTTCTGTCTGAGTATTCAAATGCTTCTCTAGGAAGAGGTTTAGTAAATATATCCGCAACTTGTTCTTTGGAGGGAACATACTCCAATTTAACCTTTTATTCAAGCACTTGTTATTGTAGAAAGTGATACTCAATTGGAATATGCTTGGTCTTGGAGTGCATAACAAGATTTTTTGAAATACTACTTGGTCTTGGAATGCATAACCAAATTTGTTGAAATACTAATAGCACTTGTATTATCACATAGGGTTTAGATGGGTGGAGAACATTTGATTTGTATATCTTGCAATGTTTTCATCATCCAGATAAGTTGTGTGCAATAAGATGAAACAACCACATATTTTGCTTCCATTGTAGATAAGGCAATGGAACTTTGCTTCTTGTTGAACCAAGATACCAATCGAGGCTCCATGTAAAATGCACCTCCACTAGTTCTTTTCCAGTCATCAACATTTCCAGCCCAATCCACATCTATGTATGCATTAAGGCTAAGATCTGCATCTTTACGATACCATAAACCAATGTCTTGGGTTCCTTGGAGATATTTGAATATTCTCTTTACTGCCTGAAGATCTGATTCCTTTGGATTGGCTTGGAAACATCCAACAATCCTAACTGCATGCATGATATCTAGTATGGTACCTATTAGATAAAGAAAACTTCCAATCATAGACCTATACTTTGGTAGGTTTACTATGGGAGAATCATTATTAGAACTAAGGCTACATCCTGTCATCATGGGAGTACACACAGGTTTGCAATATTCCATCCAATACTTCTTCAAAATCTGCTTGAGATATTTTGTTTGTGAGAGAAATATGTCATGTTTTGCTTGCTGCACTTGTATACAAAGAAAATAGGTTAGTTCCCCAAGTAAAGACATTTCAAATTCTTGTTGCATAACATAAGAAAAATTTTGACTCATAGATTCTTCATTACTACCAAAGATGATATGATCAACATAAACAACAATAATTAGCTTTTTATCATCCTCAATTTTTATATACAAGTTGTTGTATGCAGATCCTTTGGTGAAACTTTGCTGTTGAAGATATTTGTCAAGACGATAATACCATGCCCGCAGAGCTTGTTTTAGCCCATATAAAGCCTTTTTGAGTTTGCATATAAAGTTTTCATCATTCCCGAAAATGAATCCTTTTGGTTGTTCAATATATACTTATTCTTCTAGATCTCCATTAAGGAAAGCATATTTTACATCCATTTGATAAAGTTTGAAATGTCGAAAACTTGACAATGCAAGAAATATTCTTATGGCTTCAAGTTTGGCTACTGGTGCAAATGTTTCTTCAAAGTCTATACCTTTTTGTTGAGCATAACCTTTACAAACAAGTCTAGCTTTGTTCCTAATGACCTCTCCATTTTCATTCAGCTTATTTTTGAATATCCATTTTGTCCCAATAACATTTTTATCATGAGGCCTTAGAACCAATTCCCAAGTATCATTCTTTTCAATTTGATCAAGTTCTTTATTGGGTCCCTATAATACTAGTGATTACCCCATTATTATTGTAGTTGTACCCCTTATTAATATTTTTGTGCCCCTATTATCCCCATATTGTTATTACTGTGCCCCATAGAATCCCTCTAATTGTTATTTTTGTGGCTTTATATTATTATTGTTACGTCGACTAGGTTATATTGGACTCCTTAGACTCCTATATATAGAAAGGAGTTTTTTCATTTGAATCATTCAAGAATTGTTCATTTATGTAATGTAAAGGAGGTTTCCCCCTTGAAGAGGCTAAATTCTAAGGCGTTGATCTATCTTTTTCTATCTTTTCTTGAGCTGGTTTCATAACATTTGGTATCAGAGCTTTGGATTCTAGGGTTTCGCTGCTCCAAATAGGTCATCGTGGAATTGTTACTATAACTTTTTTCTGTGATGTTTCAGAAGATAAAACAAAAACCCATTTGAGAAGAAATCACGCTAAATCTCGGGTCTGAATGTCAGATATTTTCGTCCTATATTTGTGGAGATATGATATGAGGAAGTTGGTCTTTTTGTAGAATCCTGAATTACATTCCAAATAGGTGACCTGGGGAAAATCGTCATAACTTTCTCTCTGAGCATCAGATTGAACTTTCGTAAGAAGATACAGAAATAGGACAGGTTGTAGTTTCGTTTATATATTTTTCAGAGCCAAAAGTTGAAATAGTTACCTATGGCACGTCGTACAAGTTCGCTCTACTAAACTAGTCTATAATCAGCTCACTGTGGGAGATTCGGCATAACTCTTCCTTGGAGAATCCAATTTGGATCAAACTGGTGGCATTGGAAAGAGGACACAGAGGGCTACTGCAAGTTGCAATTTTAGAACTGGATTATCCAAAAGTACAGAGATACATCAAAGGCAAGATCAAGCTCCTACAAAGTGAAAAAAGGTGTGTAGATTCTTTTAAATTTTTGCTTAAGCTTGGTTTGAAAATTTATTTT
>APFE030909780.1:339110-364111 GCA_000404065.3 Pinus taeda | reverse complement strand
ATCTTTATCAAATTATTTGCTTAGGGAACCTGTCTTCTGCTGTGAAGAATACTTAATTGTATGTTTATTGCTATTGAAATCAGAGATATGACATAGCCAACCACTTCTGTGAGACGGCTGCAAATTACCACACTGACACACCTCATATATTAGACTATAGCAAGTACCCAGGTATACTTCACTATACTACAGGGTTATATATTTAGAACTCATTACTCAGTGAAACTTATAATGACATTAGACTGTAGCGAATAACCAGGGATATATGTTAGAATGACTCTTTGATGCCAAATATTGAAAGTTGACATGGAAATAGTAAAGTTCGGGAAATTAAAAGAAAGCAAAGTGTGAAATAGGGATAAAAAAGTAATTGATAGGCCTGCTTGTTGTCTGCTCTGAGCGATAACAAGAACAAGAACAACAATAACTTCCCTGAAAGCAAAACTAACAGTTACTGTGAAAGATCAAGCCAAAGAAATATTGACCTCTAGAAATAACTATGTCATACCAAATACTAACTAGTTATTATATCTGCTTAATATAATCTAAACTGCATGGTGAAAGTGATAAGCATTAACTGCTTTGAAAAACCATGAATTTTAGTTGTGGCAACATAACATTATCACAGAGTGTTTAACAGTTTGTTTCGATTGCAGCAATAAAAGAGCTTGTGTATGAATTTTTCTGCCTAATTACATTTGCAGAGTTATGCATGTAATTGATTTTTGTTATTTGAAGTAGTTCCTCTTCGACCAGGGGTTTACTTTTCTTTGGTTGGCACTTCGCATTTTTTTACAATTGGTTACTCTCGACAAGTATATTTACATTGATATCTCGCCTAGCAAATAGTTTCTCTGCTTATATATATAAAGAATTCTTTTATTCTAATCAAATAAAAGAGTCCGTGTATGAATTTTTCTGCCTAATTACGCTTGCTCTTCAGTGCAGACATAGAAGAGGAAATTATTCCCACCTGCAGGGATGGTCAGGCATGGTCAGGTTAAGATTTGCCATATTGTTACATCTTTGTAATATGAATCACTAACTAAGATATTAAAATTCTAATTGCAGGTAACGGGGTACTTACATATTAACAGGAATAAGCCGCTTGGGGTACTTACATATTAACAGGCATAAGCTGCTCGACGACCTTGGCTGCTCGGTTCCCGCAGAGCTGCTCGACGACCTTGGTTGCTCGGTTCCGCAGAGGACCTTGACAGGGATTGACAGGGAATCAGTTCCGGCTGGAGGCAACCAGTTTGGCCTGGCATATAAATACTAAGTTCAACTGCAGAACATGAAGACACCGAAGCAGACACCGAAGCATACATGCAGTAACCGATAGCAACAAGTGGCGACTTCAGTTACTTATAAACTAGTCTAGTTCTAGTTCAGTGATATATGTTAACATTAAACGTTAGCAAACTAATGCCAATGTAAAGATAGCATTACTTCGTTAAGCTGTCAAGTTTGTCTAACGGCTTGTACTTCTCAGAACTTTGTCCTAACTTTTTAGCCTGTATACCTCGATATGAGGCCAAATAAGACTAAGATTGCTGAGATTGCGTTGATTGGTTAAAAGAATAAAATATTGGATTGGCTGATGTATGTTTTGCAAAAACTTTGCTTTATGCTCCAATTAGCATATCGATTATCATGTCAAACTAATTGGCACCGACCAAAATCGATTGCTATAGTCCCTGCCAGGCCCGGAGGGCAGGGACTAATAATGTAATGTTTTATAAACTGCGTTCATAATAAAACTTATTATAATGGATTTAAAACTTGAATTTTAAAGAATAGATGTACATTAAGAACCTAACTATCTTATAATGGATTTAAAACTTGAACTTTAAAGAATAGATGTAGATTAAGAGCCTTTGTTAGATTGGAGCTTTTTGTTTAAGTTTATATATATATAATATATTAATATAATATATATATATTTCATTTCTAAATATTAAATATAATGTTTTATTTTATTTTTAATTGTTTTTTAAATATGTTTATTTTTAATGTTTTTAATTTTAATTTTTTTTGTTATTTTCTATTTATTATTTTATTATTTTTATTTTATTTTAGTTTTTTTAACTTTATTATTATTATTATTATCTTTATTGATCAAGATCTTCAGAAAATCACATAAAATTATGGTTGACTTGTTTCGACTTTCACTCTAGTCATCTCAAGAAATTTTTTTCTTAATTTATCTGTATTTTTTAAATATTTTCCAATTTTTTTTCATATATTTTTATATTTGATTATTTTTTGTTAGTTTTTATTTTATTTTATGTTTATTACGTTATTTATTATTTTTAATTTGTTGTTTTTTGTTTTTTTAAGATTTGAAAATTTGTATTTTCTTTTTGTATTATTTTTTGTGTCTTTTTTTATTTTTTATGTATTTTGTTTGAATATCTTGATTTTAATTTTTATTTATTATTTATTGTTTATTATTATTATTATTTAATTATATATTTGATTTTCTTTGTTTGTTGTTTTTTTGTTTTTGTTTTTGTTTTTGTTGTTTTTTGTTTTTTTTTTTAATTTTTTGTTAATCAACATAAAAATCAAACATTTAAAAAAATATATCTCAACTTAACACACGTTAGAAAATTTAAAGTGTAAAAAATAAGCACTTTAAACAAAAAGGGTTTTATTGCATCAACACTTTTCAAAATCAAGATGTAAATTACTAACAAAAAAATTGTCCATACTGGATACGTAAAAAAAAATTAAAATGTTAAAAATAAGCCTTGTAAAAACATTTCTGTTGATGTTGCATCAACACTTTTCAAAATCAATATGAAAATCACTAACATTTTAAAAAAAATGTTCATACTTGATACATAAGAAAATTTAAAGTGCAAAAAATATGCTCCAATAAAAATGTGTATTCTGAATCATCACTTTACAAAATCGAGTGACTTTTTGCTACCTAAAAAAACGGGTACTAGGTAATTTTCTCGATTGATCGGTAACAATGTTAGATGTCATATTCAATGAAAAGGTTTTGTATAAGGATCAGATACAGAAAAAGAAACAAAAAAATGAAAACAGAGAATACACAGTGCTTGATGAGATAAAAAAAAGTAAAGGTGCCTGAAAATCATAATGATCAACAACCAGAAAAAAAACAACCACAACAGAAATAAGCACCTCAAACACCTGAAAGTGGTGTTAGAAGATCAACCAGGATAAGTAGACCACCTAAAATATACCTTCCTTCATTATAATATGTATTGTTCACTGATTCTGGCGAACTAGAATGTTATGAAGAAGAAGTGCAAGTAGAAACCAGGAAGAAGTGAGAGCTAGCCATGAAAGAAAAGATGGACTCCTTAGTACATAACTAGACTTGGGACTTAGTCAGGTTTCCTGTAGGTAAACAAACATTGGAGAATAAATGTGCTTACAGGTTGAAGGAAGAAGATGGAGGTAGAAAAAGGTATAAAGCTAGACTTGTGGTGAAGGGGTTTGCACAGGAAAACATATAGAATTTGTTGAGATATTTTCTCCTGTTGTTAAAAAGACTTCAATCAGAACTATTTTAAGTCTAGTAGCAACATAAGGTTTGCATATTGAGTAGTTAGAAGTAAAGACAAAATTTCTCCATGGGGATTTAGGGGAAGAGATCTATATGCAACAACCACAAGGATATGAGGTCAAAGGGAAGGAGAAACTAGTGTGCAGGTTGAAGAAGACATTGTATGGCTTAAAACATGCTCCAAGGCAGTGGTATCTAGAATTTGACATGTTTATGTCTGAACAAGGTTATACTGGATGTCACTCTGATCATTGTGTTTATCTCAAAATGAAAAATTATGGCAACAATATTATATTGTTATTATATGTGGATGACATGCTTGTTGCAGGGTCTAACTTGCAGCAAATAAATGTGCTGAAAGGAAAATTGGTAAATTCATTTGCAATGAAGGATTTGGGTGCTGCAAAACAAATCCTTAGTATGAGATTAACTAGAGATAGGAAAAATCACAAATTAACATTGTATCCGAGTGAGTACATACAAAAGGTGTTGAAAATATTTAATATGCAGAATGAAAAACCAGTTACTACACCTTTGGCTAGCCATTTCAAACTAAGTAAGGAGATGTGTCCCAACACTTAGGAAGAGATGGATTATATGTCTAAAGTTCCATATGCATTAGCATTTGGAAGCTTAATGTATGCAATGATCTACACAAGGCCTGATATTGCACATGAACAATCCAAGAAAATAACATTCGATGATAGTGAAGTGGATTCTCGGGTATTTGAGAGGTACCGCATATCAAGCGTTATGATTTGGTGGTTCAAAGATTTCACTATAGAGATATGTTGATGCGGATATGGAAGGTGATAGAGATAACATGGGGAGCACCACAAGGTATGTGTTTACTTTAGGTTGAAAAACTCTTAGTTAGGTTTCAAAATTGCAAAGTGTTGTTGCACTTTCAATGACAGAAGCAGAGTATGTTGCTGCTACAGAGGCTAGTAAAGAAATTATTAGGTTACAAATGTTTTTGGATGAATTGGGTAAGAAGCAGGAGTTGGGCAGGTTATACGGTGACAACCAGAGTTCCATTCATCTCACAAAGAAATTAGAATTTCATTCCAAGACTAAACATATACATCTCAATTACCATTTCATACGGTCAATGTTGGAAGATGGACATTTGAAGATGGAAAAAATACAAACTAGATAGAATCCTACAAATATGTTAACAAAAGTTGTAACTAGGGAGAAATTGAGATTCTTCTTGGTTTCAATTGGTATTCAAGTATGATGATGAAGACGAGAAACAACCATGTCTAAAGTGGATTTGTTGTCTAACAAATGAAGCAACGTTGGATTTGTTGTAATGAGTCTCCAAGTGGGAGAGTGTTGGGTGTGGAGCCTGATTATCTTCTTTATTTAGATGTGTCTCCGCATTGGACCCCAGTTTGTAATGTGGTGGTAATGCCTCTAGGGGGAAAACAATGATTTTTATGAGCCCCCCTAGAGGGAGTTCAGGGCAGCGCCCCCGAAGCTAAAAATATATATAATTGTCTTGTAAGATATTGTAGTTTCGTAGTCAATCTGGGCTTTTCATTAGGCGGATGATCTGATGGTAGAAGTTATGTTTCATTTAGGGTTTTTTTCCCTAGAATGAAACCCCTCTCTATATATGAGGGAATTGCATTACGGCTGAATATATGTGTATTGTTAGCGAGAAAGAGAGAGGAGATTGTGTGAGAGCGAAGAGGAAATTACAAAAGATTTGTTGTAAGTTGTATCTCTTTATTTTTCTAGATAATATAAAAGGGAGGACTGGATGTTTCTCCGTAGATATATCCCAAATTGGGTGAACCACGTATATTTGTGTCACTCTTGTTTTATGCATTTTTTGTGTTTCTGTTTCTACAATATTTTATGTGTTCCATTGCTCTGTAATATATAATTTTCTAACATAGTAGTCCTCAGGTGTTTCAAGAGGACACCTCTGACTTCTGCAAATGGTGACAATACCATTGACTCCCATCTCTAGAGGCTAGATAAGGTATGTGTTCCTAAAGGTGAGCAATTGCAGCGAATCAAAGAGGCTCACACCTCCAAGTTTGCAAGGCACTTTTGCGATATCCATGGGCTTGATAATTTTTTTTAATTAAATGTGCATATTTGGGTTTTAGGTTAAGAATGCTACTTTGAAAGACAATTGAAAATTTTAATTATTAGTAATTTATTATGATTTATTTTTGTAAATAAAGAAATCTAGTAAATTAATTATTGAGTACAAATGGCTAAAAGAGAATGAGGCTACAATGTATTGTGGAAGTATTATTACCCATCAAGAAGTCATGCACATATAATATGAATGGTTAAATTGAATTGAGGAATTATGATATTGGCCAATTAATTGTTTCTTAGAAAATAGGGAGATGTCCTCAACAGTGGAAAACAAAAGCTCATTAATAAGCAGATAACTACCTGCCACTTGTTGGTGAGGTGGAGGCAATTATTAACCACTAAAAGAGTGGTAGATGTGATGAATAATATATTTTGTTTTTACATGTTTTTGTCTCATTATGATAGTAGAGGAGACTGAAGAGAAGGAATAAATAGAGAAATTATAGACCTAGTATACTTGGGGGGACATTGGCTATTTTGCAGTGTCATGGTTGGGAGGAGCCAAGTACTTGAAAGAAAATTACTTCAAGTTGATATTTATAACTTAAAATTTACTTTTTTTTAAGAGAAAGGAATTGTTTGTATGTTGTATCTAGTTTTTATGCAGAAAAAAGAAAAAGAAAATTGTTGTTTTGGTTATATTTGAAATATTGATTTTCTTCTTCTTATTCTGTATGGTATTTAATAGTTATGATTTGATAGACGAGAGAAACATAATATATTTTCCATTTCAATTAAACAAGGGATAAAGTAAATAACACAATTAGTGTTGTAAAACAACTAATTATAGAAACAATTATATTCATGATGTAACTAGAAATAGAGCATGACATATATATATTATATATATATATATATATATATAATATATATATATATAATATATATATATATATATATTATTATATATATAATATATATATATAAAGAATATAATAGTTCAGAGTATTTAGATTTATAAAAACAAAATATGCAATTTTTAACACACCCACACCACACATTATAATAGATTCAGTCCGTCCATCTATAAGATAATTCCGTATAATTTCATATCAAGAAATTCAAAAGAAATATGTATGAAAATGTCCCTTTCTGAAAAGAGGAGAAATCAAATTATATAAACACATAGAAACTATAGTAGAATTGGAAAAATTTCGGTTACATAGAAAATTGCAGGCATGAATATGTTTAAAATATATTATATTATAACATTATCCAAGGTAAAATTACACAAAGCTTTGTAGACTTTGTAGTACTATCACAAAAAGTCTCAGTATAGGAAGAGGTATCGCCTTCTCAAAAGAGAACAGACTAAACATAACTCTAGTTACTATGAAATAATGTCTTAGTATAGACCTAGCCTTAGATAATTAAGTAAATAATGTAGTTCCAAAAGAACTAGAACACCTTAGAAGACTTCTAAAATAAATAATTGACTAAATTGTAAATCCAAAGGCAAACATTTTGAAGAATTGTCTCCAGACAGAGAAACTTCTTCCATGCACAAGCCAAGAGTTGGGGATCTTTGATGTAGTGAATGATGCATATTGGTTGGAGTGTAACGACGTGTTGTGCTTACAACAACCCCCCATTTCATAAAATTTTACCTTCAACTATAATATGAAATGGGCCCCTTTTAGATTTATGAATAAAATTGGTATCAACTCATCATTCCTCAAAAGGTCCAAAAGAAACAATACATTATAAACCTTTTGAATGAACATAAATCTGTCTTATAAAAATAAATGAATAATTATTTATTATTGCGATAAAGTGATCGCAAGATCGCATATCGCAATAACAAAGGATGCATAACAAAAAGACCCATTGATTTGCCCCGATCCAACAAGAGAATAACTATCGGATATCGGGAAAGGTAAGCAATTGTAACAAAAGGCCCTCTCTCTTTGCTCTGATGCGATATCGCTATCGGTGATCGGGGAATATAGCATACACACAACAAAAGGCACCCTTCTAAAACTCCCTATGCGAATTAGCTTTATCGCTATCAGCGATCGGGGATTTTGCAATGACACAAATGTAACTACTCGAGCATTCCTCCGATTTCCGATTGCGATGAATCTAAGAGCGAATTTCAAAAAAGATTGAAAAGGCTTGAGTATATTATGTTAAATTATTATTAAAAGCCTTTCTATTCCCGATAGCGATTCACTTGTGATTAACCGCCAAAAAATCAAAGCCACGCTTAAATGAATTATTCGGCGAATAAACGACATGATGAGCATTTAAATGATTGACAGGATTAAATGGCCAATTAATGGAGCAGTTATGCCAAAATCTCTTCAGAGATTGTATCTGCAACAATATTATTTTAATCCTTCATTATTCATTGATTGATATAACTCTTTCATACTTGGTTCACACCACCTATTCTCTGCATTATGTTCATTTTATCTCCTGCGCAGAGCTCCTCCGAAGCAGCAAATTTATGCCAAATGGGGAAGAAATCCAAAAGATTTGGAGCAGCTTCAGCTCCCGCAGTGATAGGACAATCTACCGCCGATCCGGGACCAAGTAAAAAAGGATTGATCTCAGACACTACATGTCTTGGTATCGACAATACTAGCTGGCAAAGCATATATAATCTAGTTGAAGCCAAAGAGCCTGAAGCGGTATCAGTACAAGCTACAGTAGGTTCAAACCGAAAGTCCGAGGCTATCCTAAAGGATTTAGCCAATTCCTACTTACACCGAATAGCGGCTCGAGAGAAAATTCTTCCATACACAGATGTAGTAAGATGGGAAATTGAGGAAATCCTGGTTACAAACAGAACATTTTGCACAATCGATGGGAGAGTCTTCAGTTCGTTTCAACCTAATGATTTGAGACAAATGTACAATTTGCCTGAACCACAGAAGAAGTATAACAAAGCATTTTTGGAGAAGTTCATAGATGAAAATGAAACTGAATTAGCACCTATACGGGAATGGAGACAGAACCCTGCAAGACACAAGCATGAGTCCTCGGGTAAATTGCTATCGGCTAAAACATTGGAGCAATCATGTTATTAGGAGCTGGAAAAGAATGGAAGGTTAATTACAGGTATTCAAAGTTTAACTTGGGACACCTATTGGTTGTTCCTAGTAAAACCATACAGCCAAAGAGTTGCCCTCAAGTGTCTAACAGATGCAATCGGGTGTATCATTCCCGATATACACGATGCTACATACTCAGCTTAGCTCCCACACTCAATCAGTGGTTAGAGATATGCCAACTCAGATCAAAGGGAAAACAACCAGAGTGATGAATCATGTTTCCGACTACCAAATTGCTATGGAGAAAATATTTAAGATCCAGTTGTACCAATTAAATATCATTTCATTTTTGTAGTTAGTTAGTTTAATTAAGTATTTATAGACCCTTTCATGCATTTAGAAAGGGTCCTCAGTTTTTGTATAAGACTCAAACTTGAAGTTGCACTACTGTACTTCAGATATAGTTTTTATAAAGACTGGGCCAATTATTCCAATTTTTGACAACGAAGCTTTTATGTGGATGTGCACTGTTGCCTTTATATGAAAGTATGTCTGAGTTGAAATAAGGAATTCAAATTGTGATTGATATTGGGAATGATTTGCAGCACATATGGTACTACTATCTATGTTTTGAATTCATTCTTTTTAACTGAATTGTCATTTGATTACTCTTGCTATTATTGAATATATGCATGTGTTTCAAGAACATTCTTTATATTTTCCACTATTGGATGTTTACAGGATGCTTTTCTTTTAGTCATACAGGTATCAGTAATATATAAAAGATAAGTGTAACAATGTTTTATTAATTACTTTGTTCAACTATTTGAACAAAGCAATTATTATATGAATGAATATCTATGTTTATCAAATAGAGTCATCTATATGCTTATTTATGAACAGAGATTATCAAACATTGCACTTAAGAATATAAATTTCCCGGGATAGAATAGTTATTTGTATTTTCTCTCTTTAGATTAAGTCATTCGTCCATTATCACTTATTAGAAAACCAGTCACTTATCCATCCCCTTTTTATTTATCATTGGGAAACTGGTCACATTATCTCCAGTGGGAGCCACCATACCAAACGGAAAAGTAGTTGCATTAAGGTCAGGACCAGGTGGGTTTCCCCGATGTTGTTGCAACGATTTTCGAGGCATCAACATTTTTGGCACTAGAAGGAGGGCATGAACTATGAATGGTGAGTAAATCAAAATCTATAGACCATTCTTAGAGTAAATCTCCCTCCACCTCACCTCGGACCTCCCGTTTGCATTCTGAAATACCAATATCCAAACGAGAAGAAGAGGAATCAACTACCACTACTCAATCCCATCACACTTCAGAACGATTAAGTCCTGAGTCTTCTGAAGTTCAGTCTCTCATCCAAAAACTTCAAGGCTTTTCCATATCACCTCATCTGAAGTATCTCCAGGCAGTGAGACTTCGCAATTTAATCTACCTCACCCTCTCACCAGACTTCAAAGCGGAAAACTCGGCATTGAACCTACTGAGTTGCCTTTACCGAAAAGGAAAAAGGCTAAAAAGAACACTGAAGGATTTGATAGTTAGACCTTTTCTTCATCATCCTCCATCTCATCATCCCTAGTGCAAAGTCAAACATCCACTCCCCCATTACATATTGTTGTTCAACAGGGATCACTAACTTCAACATCACAATCTATTCAATCTTCAATACCAACTCCTCCCCAAACACCTGGAATTTCATTGACAATTGTTGTCACTTCTAAGATGGCCCAGAATCCATGGAACAGTCCTGGTGCAGTCACTATGCCTGCACCATTACATCCATTACCGGATTATCCTGAGAAATGGTTACCAAAATTTAATCCAGATGCTGGAACATTAGCCGAGGAACATATTAACAATTTCATGTTATCAGTTAATCTAAAAGGAGTGACAGAAGAAGATGTTGTCGTTAGGCTTTTCCCCTACACTTTACAAGGATCAGTTGGGTCTTGGTATTTTTCCTTACCCTCCGGATCCATTACCAGCTGGAATATCTTTCAGGAGCAGTTTCTCACTAAGTATGGCAATGATAGATCTTTAGCAACACTAACTAATGATCTTTCAAATCTAAGGATTGAATCTAGAGAACCTATCAAGGAGTTTAACTCCCGATTCAGTAAACTCTTGAACAAAATCCTTACCGATTCCAAGCCAACTGAGCAAATCAGAAGTGAGTGGTATATAACAACCCTACCTTCAAATATAGCCATTTTTGTAGATAGGGCTACAAAACCAACTTTAGCCAAAAACATGAAATAAGTGCTTGCTGTGGAGAAACACATTATTGCTTTATAAAAGAAAGCTACTCTCGAAGATAGGAAATCCAAAAAAGTTTCTTTTAAAGATGATTCAAAGAAGAAAACTCCTAAAGATCCATATGATATGGAGGGTCTACAAAAGGTCCTCAAACCAATGTCAAATGAAATGGTTGAAATCAAAAAACAAGTAGCAGAAACTTCAACAAAGAAACCATTTAGGAATTTTAAGAAACCTGAGTCAAAACCACCAAATGTTATATCTAATGCAGACTCAGATCCTGAAGAGGAAGAACAAGATGAAACAATTTCACCATTCGATGAACTCGAAGAAGAGGAAGTTGTCGAATGCCATGGAATGTGGGACTTTGTATTACCTAACTCCAACACAGAAAATGAACAAGAAGCTTTCCCTGTGACCACCAGGAGTAAAGGTGCCCCTGAACCTGTCCAGGCAAGTTCAAAGAAAAGAAGTGCAGGTACTACTACTACAAATAAAAAGGTACCCACAAAGAAGCTGGCCACAACATTACCTCAAAATCAACCATCATCCTAAAATATACCTTCAACATCTAAAACGTTGGTAGTATCAGATTCAATGGATTACAATATTATTGATGATATGAAGAAGACAAAGGCAAACATTACCATGTTTGAACTTAGAAAACTAAAACATCAATAGAAATTGCTTCTTAAGGAACTAAATGCAATGCCTTCTTCACCTCTTCCTAGTGCTAAAGCTGCAAATGATTCAATTCAACCACCTTTTGGTAGGATTGAAGCTACTGATACGATTTTAATTGGAGACAGATCAAATTCCCATACTCCCCCTTTCCTCTTAACCTATGAGATCTATAATCGAAACCTACACAATTGTTTGATTGACTCAGGGGCATCTTCTAATATAATTTCAGCTTCAGTTTGTTCCAAACTCAACATTGAACCCCAAAAGTCTGCAATTCACATTGTGAAGTTGGATAGAACCAAGGTCTAGGTTTTAGGGGAAATCAACTCTGTAACTATCAGGTTATCAACTGATCCACGAGTATTTCAGAGAATTGATATCTTAATTGTCGATATACCTGAGTTTTATGGTTTAATCTTGAGTAGGGATTGGTCTGAGAAACTCCATGGTTATATTTCTACCGATTGGTCCCATATGTGGCTACCCTACTAGGGAAAGCCAAATCAAATCAAAATCGATCGGGAGAAACATATGACCCATATTGTCACTGAATTTGAACAGGAGAATCAACCAATAGCATTTAATAATAATATTTTGGGGAATTACTCTTCCAAATCATTCTTTGGAAATTATACTGCCCAACCATCTCCTTTCTCAGTAAATAATTTCACATCCCAAATCGAAATTTTTTCACAAACCGAAAGATCAAGATGTGTTAATATTGCTGAGAACACTGTAAATAAAATTGTTGATAATTCTTTATTTTGGTCACTATACTTTGATGGGTCTAAATCCAGTGAAGGTTCAGGAGCAGGGTGTATTTTAGTTATCCCTGAGGGAGAAAAAACTATGTTGTCTTGTAGGTTGGAATTCAAATGCACAAATAATACAACTGAGTATGAGGCCTTAGTTCAAGGACTATATAAAGCTATTGGTCTTAAAGTTCAATATTTGAAAGTGTTTGGTGATTCATAGATTGTCATAAAATAAGTTAGAAATATAATTCACTGTCTTTCTAGTCACCTCAAGCACTATCAGTCTTTGGTCCAAGAACTTATATCTCAATTTTTAGCATTCAATATTTCTCCTATCCCTAGATCCCAGAATACAGCAACTAACTTGCTAGCCAATGTTGCTTCTAAACTCCTACCTTCTGAAGATTACATCCCAGATAGATTTTCAGTAGAGTTAATTTTTAGACCATCAATTCCTGACAATATCACCAATTGGCGAGTGTTCAATCATGATGAAGACATCTTAAATTTCTTGACTTCCAACAAATCCTACGATGATAAAATCATTGATGAAAGCGATCATGACCTTCAAATGAAGGAAAAGCAGGAAGAAAACTCAATATCAAAACCAGTGGTTAAACTAGAGGATCTCTATGATATTAAAGACATGATTAAACAGGTAACCAATTCAAAGCTCCAAAGTTCCACTTTAAGATTTGAGTTGATAAACCTTGGTATTGAGCAAAACCCTCAAAACATCAATTTGGGATTAGGAATTTCTGTGGAAGAAAGAACAACATTCATTAGGTTATTAAGAAAAAATAAACATGTCTTTGCTTGGAAATATGATGATTTAAAAACATACGATACATCAATCATTCAGCATACCATTCCAATGTTTTCTGAACAAAAACCAGTCCAACAGAAGTTGAGGAAAATTCATCCTAACTTAGAGAGTCAAATAAAATCATAACTCAATAAACTCTTGAAAGCTAAGATTATTTTTCCTGTTCGGCATTCAAACTGGGTTTCCAATATGGTGCATGTTAGAAAGAAAAATGGCGACATCGGGATTTGCATAGATTTCAGAAATCTGAATAAAGCAAGCCAAAAAGATAATTTCCCATTACCTACCATGGAGCAGATACTCCATTCAGTAGCAGGTTCTGAGTTAATGTCCTTTTTAGATGGTTTTTCAGGATATAACCAAATTTTGGTCCATCCTGATGACAGGCTCAAAACTACTTTCAGAACAAAATGGGGAACTTTTGCTTACCAAAAAATGCCTTTTGGACTTATTAATGCAGGAGCTACATTCCAAAGAGCAATGGATATATCCTTCAAAGGATTGATCAATAAAACAATAGTTGTCTATTTAGATGATATCACTGTATTCTCCAAGAAGAGATCTAATCATTTACATGATTTAAATCAAATCTTTGAACGCTGCAGAAGGTATGGTATTTCACTCAATCCCAAAAAATCCTTCTTTGCTCTTAATCAAGGAAATCTCTTGGGCTTCATTGTTTCCAAAGATGGTATTTATATTGATCCGGATAGAATTAAAGAGATTTCTGAAATTCCATTCCCTAATAACAAAAAATCCAAGCAGTCATTTTTAGGTCAAATTAACTTTGTTAAGAGATTTGTTCCCGATTTTTCTGAGATGATTTTACCATTGCAAGCCATGATCAAGAGAAATTTAGTGTTTAAGTGGGGATCTGCAAAAAAGGAAGCATTTGACTCTATCAAACAATCAATAATCAATGCCCCGGCTTTAAACACTTTTAATTTTTCTAATCATTTCATACTGTATACTCTCACGTCCACTTCATCTTATGCAGCAGTACTCACTCAGATTAATGATCATACTTGGAAGCACCAATTTCATTTTATAGTTCAAATCTCCAAGGTGCTGAACTTAATTATTCAGAAGTTGAAAAACAAGCCTTTTCTATGTATAAAGTTGTCAAACATTACAGACCCATCCTTTTAAAAGGCCATACAAAAGTTATACTTCCTTTTTCAGCAATAAGACAATTACTAATCCAAAGGGAATTAGGAGAAAAAAGGGCGAATTGGGTTACAACACTACAAGAATATGACTTGGAAATCAAGCTAGCAAAGATTGTCAGGGGCCAAGGTTTTTGCAGGTTATTAGCATGAGCATCCAACTTTCAAGAATCAGAGGATATAGAACATACTGAAGAAATCAATCATATAAGTATCACTAATCCCGAATCACAATATGTAGACTTGATTTTCTATTTAAAAAATGGATATGCACCTCCTAATCTTTCTTATAAAAACAAACGTGCCGTTAGATTAAAATAAAAAAACTTCATAATTGTATATGATGTACTTTTTAGGCGAAATTATGATTCAATTTTATTAAGATGCCTAGAAAAACCTGAAGCGCAAAAGGTTTTGAAGGAGCTACATGACGGACTAGCAGGAGGACATTTTGGAGTTGATACAACAGCCCACAAAATCATTCATGATGGATATTATTGGCCCACCCTATTCAGAGATACTCACGAATATGTAAGGAAATGCTGAAGTTGTCAAATCTCCAGTGGAAGACAAAGAAAACTAGCTTTCCCTTTGCAACCAATCAACATTGATCAACCTTTCAAGTAATGGGGATTGGATATCATTGGGGAAATAACTCCACAGTCATCCAAACAACATAAGTATATCCTTACCGCTATTGATTACTTTACTAAGTGGGTTGAAGCAATTCCTTTAAAGATAACAAACTCTGAAGTAATTATAGAGTTTATAGGTCAATTCATCATTACCGGGTTTGGTGTCCATAACGCTCTTCTTTTTGATAATGCATCTTATTTCTCTGGAAATTCTATGTTTGAGTTTGCTATTAAAAAAGGATTTAAATTGAAATATCCTGCAAATTACTATCCCTAGGGTAATGGTTTAGCAGAATCTACCAATAAAAATCTAGTCAAAATTATTAAGCGAACTATTGAGCAGAATCATAAAAACTGGCATAAATCTTTGATATTTGCACTATGGGCTGATAGAATAACACAAAAGGCTTCCATAGGTACTTCTCCATTTAATCTTGTATATGGGAAAGAAGCAGTTCTACCAACCAATCTATTGCTTCCTTCTCCAGCCCTAGTTTAGTTTATTGAAGAAAGCCCCCCGTCTTCTATTCAACTGAGACATGATCAAATCTTAAAATTAGAAGAAGAAAGAGAAAAGACCAAAATTACTCATGCAAAACATCAGCAAATTATCAAGTCATCTTTTGATTCAACTTCATCTAGTTCAAAACAATTACAAGTTGGTGATCTAGTTCTGAAATGGGACAAAGCCCATGAAGATAAAGGAAAACACACTAAGTTCCAGAAAATATGGCTTGGACCATTTCAAATCAACGAGAAGATAGGCCATTCTACGTTCATATTATAAGATCTATTAGGTAAGAGGGATTCTCTTCTTGTTAATGACCTCATCTTAAAAAAATTCTTCAATTGAGTAGGTAACCCCTTCTCCTTTTGTAAATATTCAAATTTCAGCAGAATTTGTAGTTTTTAGGATTATTAGGAAATAAAGTTGTAAGATATCTCCCATTGGCCTTTGCTATACTGAAAAAGTTGCTCAAAAGAAGTAGTTTTGATATTTACTTTTAAAATAGAAACCTTAAACAAAAGGACAATTTCTAGGAAATTAGGTATATTCAGATTCTGAAACCCCATTTCATTTTTGTGAAATCTTCTCGAGGTTTAGAAGTACTGTAAATCATTTTAATGTTTTCAAAATGGCCACAAAAAGGTTATCAATATCAAAATAGAAACTAATTCAATCTTAGCATCTTCAACTCTTACCATGTCATCCATGTTCTCTTAAGGAGAAAATTGTCCATCCCATTCATTAAAGTTTATGATTACTCAGAGTGTAATTCTAAACTATTTGATATAAAAGATAAGGGGTCTTATTACAAGCCTGCTTACCATGATCATTGGGAAATAGTTTAACTGACATTACCAACACTGCATACAAAAATAGGGTAATGGCTTATAATCATAAGACAAGGGGTCTCATCACGAGCCAGCTTGTTCAGTTAGATTACAACCAGTGAATGGCATTGTCAAACAGTTGACCACCAAACCAGGAAAATGGCTTTTTCTCTTACAAAATAATAGAGAAGAAAAGGAAATACAAAATATGAAACCATATTTTTGGATTCATTCTTTTAATTATACTCTGAAATGGATGGGATAATGGACAATCAAATGGTTAAAAGGTATCCCTGTCGAAACTATGAACGTTTGCTGGCAACAGAGGCTCTACCTATGACAAAGGAGTCATTAAAAAGGCTAAGTTGGGAATGTTCTTTTTTTTCTCATTATCAACCAATAGGGGCCAATTTAAAACTTAGAATGTATTTAATTTTAACAAGAGAATAAATTAGCAAAAAAGCTCTTATTAGATTCAGAATGTATGTATACCTAGTTATATTAGAATTTTCCTCTTTGATAAGATTTCTATATAAAGAAAATCTAAGTATTTCAACATTTCTCAGAGATAATTGTTTCTCCCAACGAATCATCAATTGTTGTGTTGTACAACAACCCCCCATTTCATAAAATTTTACCTTCAACTATAATATGAAATGGGTCCCTTTTAGATTTATGAATAAAATTGGTATCAACTCACCATTTCTCAAAAGATCCAAAAGAAACAATACATTATAAACCTTTTGAATGAACATAAATCGGTCTTATAAAATAAATGAATAATTCTTTATTATTGCGATAAAGTGATCGCAAGATCGCATATTGCAATAACAAAGGATGCATAACAAAAATACCCATTGGTTTGCCTCGATCCGACAAGTGAATAACTATCGGATATCGGGAAAGGTAAGCGATTATAACAAAAGGCCCTCTCTCTTTGCTCCGATGCGATATTGCTATCGGCGATCGGGGAATATAGCATACACACAACAAAAGGCACCCTTCTAAAACTCCTTATGCGAATTAACTTTATCATCATCGGGGATCAGGGATTGCAATAACATAAATGTAACTACTCAAGCATTCCTCCGATTTCTGATTGCAATAAAGCTAAGTGTGAATTTAAAAAAAGATTGAAAAGGCTTGAATATATTATGTTAAATTATTATTAAAAGCCTTTTTATTCCCGATAGCGATTCACTTGTGATTAACTGCCAAAAAATCAAAGCCACGCTTAAATGAATTATTCGGAGAATAAACGACATGATGAGCATTTAAATGATTGACAGGATTAAATGGCCAATTAATGGAGCAATTATGCCAAAATCTCTTCAGAGATTGTATCCGCGGCAGTATTATTTTAATCCTTCATTATTCATTGATTGATATAACTATTTCATACTTGGTTTGCACCACCTATTCTCTGCATTACGTTCATTTTATCTCCCGCGCAGAGCTCCTCCGAAGCAGCAAATTTAGGCCAAATGGGGAAGAAATCCAAAATATTTGGAGCAGCTTCAGCTCCCGCAGTGATAGGACAATCTACTGTCGATCCGGGACCAAGTAAAAAAGGATTGATCTCAAACACTACCTGTCTTGGCCTCAACAATACTAGCTAGCAAAGCATCTATAATCTAGTTGAATCCGAAGAGCCTGAAGCGGTACCAGTTCAAGCTACAGCAGGTTCAAACTAAAAGTCTGAGGCTACCCTAAAGGATTTAGCCGATTCCTATTTACACCGAATAGCGGCTCAAGAGAAAATTATTCCATATACAGATGTAGTGAGGTGGGCAGTTGAGGAAGTCCCTGTTACGAATAGAACATTTTGCACAATTGACGGGACAGTCTTCGGTTCGTTTCAACCTAATGATTTGAGACAAATGTACCATTTTCCTGAACCACAGAAGAAGTATAAAAAAGCATTTCTGGAGCAGTTCAGAGATGAAAATGAAACTGAATCAGCACCTATTCGGGAATGGAGATAGAACCCCACAAGACACAAGCATGAGTCCTCAGGTAAGTACTATGTCGATTCACTATGTTCTCCTTATTGTTACATTGGGGTGATGATGTGTAGGATTTGGGGATTACATGATTCCTCAAAATTCTCAATAGAGACGGTTCCTTTAATGGAAGCAATAGTCAATAGTGAGATAATGGATTGGGGAAATATATTATATGATAAATTAACCACTGATATTATTGAGTTCAGAAATAAAACTCGCATTACCACTAGGTCTATTCCTCCATTTTATTATAGTGCCTACATCTTAGATACTCTTTGTTTTAACTCCGAATTTCCTATGCTGGGGTGGAGATGGACTCCACAAGACCCCATGCCAATTCATATCTATCACCAAAAGTTGTGGAAAGCCCATTATAAAGACCACCTGTATCAAGTTTGTAATGGTTTTATGTTGCCCATTTACTACACAATTTTTGACAAGCCTGCTTCGAAGATTTCCTCACAAGTAGAGATTGACTTAACCGCCCTAGGAAATTGGTTTGGAGAGAATAAATTTACATATATAAGATTTTTCGGCAGCCTTGCTAGGCCTCATGTTCTTCCCTTGTACATACACGACAAACTATTGGCTAGAGAAATAGCATATCATATTACATCCGCAGGAGCAACCAAGACTCTGAGGAATTCAAAGAAGCAAGTTTGGCCTCCTTTTCCTCTAAGGTGTGGTGTTTACACTCTGCATGACTATAAGCATGCAGAGAAAGAAGCAGAAAAGATAAATATACTGAATCTCGCCACTCTTCCTAATAGACGATTTGACCCAAGAAAAATCGTCTATAATGTACTTGAATAGGCAAAACTCACAAAGTTTGAACATAAAGAAGACGAGTTTGATGATCTGTTTTCCTCGGCGGAGTCATTATTTCAGGTTCAAACACTAGCTGAAATGACATATCACGATGAAAGGTTAGTGGAATTCAACAAACTCAGAGAGCAGAGGTTGCAAACTCTGCCTCTATATTTACTAGCTACTGCCCCGATGACACAATCAAGCGAGCCTGAATAGCGACTCACCAATGAACCTCCTGCTACATCAAAATATTTTGAAGAAGTCCAAAGAAAAGAGCAGGAGGAAGTCCAAAGAAAAGAACAGGAGGAAGTACAGAGGAAAGAACAGGAGGAAGCGCGAAGGAAAGAGCAAGACAAAATACATGAGGAACAGAAAAAAAAGCAAGATAAGAGCAGCAAGGATGTGAATGTTGATACCTAGATTGATCCGAAATTGCTCTAAGAATGGCAGCAATACGACTCCATCATAAGCAATTTGGAAAGCTCAAAAGATGCCGATACACCCAAAGCGACAAATACACAGGATACTGCGTCAAAAAAGGTTCCAAGTGAAGGAACTAGTGGCCTACCCCCTAGTACAAACTTATAAATAATTCTGAAAGATCCTTCGAATCAAATCATTTTGCAGGTGGAGGATATACCTCCAATGGATGTCTTTTACAGCCCAAAACATAGGGCCGTAGTAAAGCGACAGCGGAAAAGGAGAAGGATTGATCAACCTTCCCTGTTCCCATAATAAACATTGACAGCCAACGTAGTCTGGAAAGAGGAGTTCGATCCTTCCGATGACCTAACAAAGCTGTCTCAGTATGCCGAAGCCTATTCGGTAGCCACCATGGACAAGGCATCAGAAGTGAGTAATTTGCTAAAATAAAAAGACCAGGAAATTATTTTGTTACAAACACAGCTGTCGGAGGCACAACAAAAAGTTGAACAATTAGAACAACAATTGTCAACACAGCAGTAGTTAAATAATCAACTGAATAAGCAACTACTTGAAGAAAAACAGAGGGTAGATTCAAGCGCGATTCAAAGGCAGAAAGAATTATCAGAAGTGTTGGCAAAATTGACGACAATGAATGAACTAATGGTGAAGACAAAAGATGAGCAAATTGCTCAATTATCACTTCAAATAGAGAAGTTCAAGAGTCTTCCGCAGCCTGCCGATTTCATAACAGAAGCGCTACAGATTAATAAGGCATTGGTAACACGAATAAGACTATTGTGTCATAAAATTTCTCAAGTTGAGCCCCTTTGTGACATAACAACATCAATAATCGATAAATCAGTTGATGCTAGACAGGACTTAGAGCAGACCGATGAGACCTTAACAGATTTTCTTACTTGGCAAGACACTAGTGAGGGACAGGCAACAAATTTGCCCAAAATACTAGAATCACATAAAGAGGTCCTATTCTTGGAATGGCAGTCCCAGTTAATGAAGGCAGAGAGAGAAGTTTCTAGATGCAAATTATCCACAAGTAATTTGATTGAATTAATTAACAATACTCTCTATTTATCTAATATGATTCGCAATGTGCACCAGGTAAATTGCTATCGGCTAAAACATTGGAGCAATCATGTTATCAGGAGCTGGAAAAGAACGGAAGGTTAATTGCAGATATTCAAAGTTTAACTTGGGACACCTATTGGTTGTTCCTAGTAAAACCATACAGCTAGAGAGCCGCCCTCAAGTGTCTAACAGATGCAATTGGGTGTATCATTCCCGATATACACGATGCCACATACTCGGCTCAGCTCCATTCTCGTCTTAGCTACCCTCAAGAAGTGGAACCGATGCTAGCAATATGCCAACTCAGATCAAAGGGAAAACAACCAGAGTGATGAATCATGCTGCCAACTACCAATTTGCTGTGGAGAAGATATTCAAGATCCACTTGTACCAATTAAATAGAATTTTATTTTTGTAGTTAGTTAGTTTAATTAAGTATTTATAGACCCTTTCAGGCATTTAGAAAGGGTCCTCAGTTTTTGTATAAGACTCAAACCTGATGTTGCACTACTGTACTTCAAGTATATTTTTTTATAAAGACTGGGCCAATTATTCTAATTTTTGACAACGAAGCTTTTATGTGGATGTGTAGTACTACCTTTATATGAAAGTATCTCTGAGTTGAAAGAAGGAATTCGAATTGCGATTGATATTGGGAATGATTTACAACACATATGGTACTACTATCTATGTTCTGAATTCATTCTTTTTATGTGAATTGTTATTTGATTACTCTTGCTATTATTGAATATATGCATGTGTTTCAACATCATTCTTTATATTTTCCACTATTGGATGTTTACAGGATGCTTTTCTTTTAGTCATACATGTATCAGAAATATATAAAAGACAAGTGTAACAATGTTTTATTAATTACTTTGTTCAACTATTTGAACAAAGCAATTATTATATGAATGAATTTCTATGTTTATCAAATAGAGTCATTTATATGCTTATTTATGAACAGAGATTACCAAGCGTTGCACTTAAGAATAGAAATTTCCTAGGATAGAATAGTTATTTGTATTTTCGCTTTTTAGATTAAGTCATCCATCCATTATCACTTATTAGAAAACCAATCACTCATCCATCCCCTTTTTATTCATCATTGGGAAACTGGTCCCATTATCTCCAGTCAGAGCCACCATACCAAACGGAAAAGGAGCTGCATTAAGGTCCGGACCGGGTGGTTTTCCCCGATGTTGTTGCAATGATTTTCGAGGCATCAACACCATGATCGAGTGGTGGTCAAGTTTTGGTTCATTATACTCATTTACCTTAATATTATCAAATTTTATTGAGCAAGTGAATAAAGGATATAACATGGTGATCAACACAATGTTGGTAGCATAGTTAAAATAGAAAAAATGTGCACATATTTATAATTCCATGTGCATCACCAGAGCCTCTAGATCCTCATGGACACTCATGTGAAGCCCAAAAGCATCTCAAGTTACCTAAAAGTTCACTTGGATCACCTAGACATCGATTTAATTTAGGGAACCCAAATTGTCTTTCATAGACATGAGTTATTCTAGTTTTGTAATATAACTAATCTCATCAATTAGAAAAAAGATAGAACACATATTCAAGGGGGTTATTTTGAATTGTGTTTATTGTATTCTTGTTCAAGAGATTTTACCTTGATTCAGTTTTAATTATAATCTTTGAATTTTAAATTTTAAATATAAATTGTTCATAATCTATTAATTTTTTGTTGTTATTGGTGTTGTTGCTCTTGCATTTGTCTATACTATCATATCCTACTCATTCTTCAACATTTCCCCCTCATTTATATAAGGAATCATAGTAATTGGTATTAGAGAAAAACCCTTCTAATATACAATCATTGCTTAGAAATTTGTTCCAACATTCTTAACAATTGTCTCGCACCATCTTGAGAGTGACATGCCATCTTAAGCCCATTTGGCATATAACAATTTTGGGGTGATGCCATCATGCACCTTAGTCTATATTCCTACACATTGAACCAATAGTAACATGTGAGACAAAGTGGGTGTGTTTGAAGAAGGGACACATAACATTATGGAAGAAGCTCTCCATAAACAAAGATAAGATATGTATGACCAATCCACATAATTGATGAGATGCTTAGCAATTAGAGATCATATAACCATGAACCCATTGCAACATTTAGAGGAAGGAATCCATTGAGAGTCAAGGTAAACATTGAAATCCTATTATTCAAAATAAATATTGATGCTAAACCATTGCACATATATTTTCATTGATGTACTGCAATGTCATTGATGTCAAAGTCCAGCAACATGGGAGAAAAGTTGTTTGGAAGTAAAGGTTGCAATTCGTAAATGCAGTTAGTTGTATGGCATCGATTTGTAGACATTTTATCTTCAACTATCTTGATCAACTAGGGTTGAAAATTATTTGAATAAATGGGTCTCTTAAAGATATTTCCAACGATATATGACAGTCAAACTCTCAAGAAAATATGAGAAAATATGCTTTGAAGTGAGGTCAATTCAACATAGTCTCAAGACATTCATAAATATGGGTTCCCCTTATATCTAGACCTATCTTGAGGTATTTGGACATCTAATAATACAAGCCATTTATCATGCATCACTTTAGCTTGATAACTAGATATCGATACATCTAGGTATGTTTCTTGGCTTTTAGGCATTCACAGGGTGGTGGGAGTGTACCTAAGTACCAACACAACAAATGCTTGGATCTAAATTTCTTGATCTGAGATTACAGGTGGACACTAGACAAGTGGAAACATGAAGTGGTAGATAGCTGGAAAAATATATTGACGAAAATTGAAAGTGACAACTCATGGCACTCATTTTCGACACTTTTAGATGCCCAATTAGATGTGTGGCAAATGCCACATGGTAGTGTGCTAACTTGGAAGATGATATGGTAGTGACATGGAAGAGATGACGTGATAATAAAACCAAATGGAAAGAATTTATTTCTCTCATAATTTCAACATGGCAGCTCTGGAAGCCTTGGGAGTCATGCTGAGATAAGGGTTTAGTGAAGGTTTCTCGTGTATTTAGTTTTTGACCAAAATAGCAAAAAACAAGGAAATTGGCCCAAAAAGATGAAAGACATAAACTCAAAGCTATTTGCCTATTTGGTAATCTAGGATTTGATGGGTGCAAATGGTTTTACAAAATAAAAATGATCATATGTTAGATTTAAGCTTGGAGGGTAAGTGGTTAAGGTTCCATTATTGGTCATGGTTCCACGTGGAGAAGAGTTATTCAACTTATCTAGAGATTTAGGAATGTTAACGTATTTTTATAAACCCATGTTTTGGATATATTATTTAGTCAATTAAAATTGTGGTCTTAGTGATTGATCCTATGCTATGAAACTAGATTCACCCTAGAGGCCCCACGAATCCCAAATCCAACATGTCCGATGTGATTCTATCCAGATTCGTGTCCAAAACCAATGACACGTCCTGTCCTTTCCTGACTCATCGAATCCGAGTTCGTGTCACTATTTTCATCTGCATGTCACGATTTAGGGAATCGTGTCCTATTTCCAGGACTCGCTAAGCTCAAAAAGCGACCTACGCAGGTATGAAAAGGGCATGTTTGCTCCATACAGCCACGCACATTTTCATTTGGCAAGTGTTTTGTGAGCTATTGGCAAGTGGAGAAGGGTTTGCAGCAAGGATTTAAGGGAGTAGAGAATTCAACAAGGAGAAGCAACCACCAGGTAAGTGCATTTCACCTCCATTTTTTTGCATTTCTTACAGTAGCTTGTATATGATTTTTTGTTTACAAATTTGTGCATGCTTTGTTCATTTCTTTTATAGTATTCATGGCTCAATCAAAGGTAGCAGTTAGGGGGCAAAGAAAGGGTAAGAATGTCATGGGTAGAGATGCCCCTCCTCCCCTAATATCATCAGAGTCTGCTGCAAGTAATGTTGAGGGAAGAGGACCTAAAGACAATGATAAATATCCATTGTGGAAATATGTCACAAGAATGAGGATGGGCGCAAACACCAAGGGAAAGGAGGAGGCAATGTGCAATGGAAATGCAACTTTTGTAACATTTCTTTCAAAAGCACATATTACCGTGTGAAATCACATTTGTTGGCTTTACCTAGTTGTGGGGTTGGAGCTTGTAGAGTTGTTTCTTCACAAAAGAGAAAAGAATTGGAAAAGGAGGCCAATGTTGGTATGGAACATGTGGCTTCAAAACAAAAAAAACCCAAGAATGAAGACCCCCTTCCATTTTTGAAGAAAGCCACCACCAAATTTCCATTTGAGAGTTCTACTTCTACTGGGGGACAAGCATAAAAAAGAAGAGCACTTGGTC